>JBAFWW010046167.1:35639-58704 GCA_036873685.1 Agapornis canus | reverse complement strand
AAATAAAAAATGAATAAAATAATAATTTTTTAAAACATATTTTTTTAAAAAAAAAAAAAAAAAAAAGGAAAAATAAAAATTAGATATTAGCAGTTAATAACAGTGGAATATTTCACTGATTTTTCTTTTGACATAATGGAGCAGCCAGGACCTCTTATTTCCTCTGGCACTGTTCTCTCCGGGTCTAAACTGCATTCTCTTCATCACAGCCATGTGGCTGGGTGGTGGAGGAAAATGCTCTGATATCTTTGTTGTGGTGTAATTTGGAGAGGCAAACATATGCAGAGATGCCTCTGGAGAGGCACACTTTTACGTTGAAGGATTGGTGTAAGTAAGACTTAAGTACCAAACAAAGATGTTTTGAAACAGATTATTTGATATCAATTAACTTCAACAAGATAGTGGAAGAACCAGTACATTCACACATTAAAAAGTACATCAATTGAACTACCCCAGCAAAACAATATAGTTGCATCCATCACAGATCTTTTGCATAGATAAGCTGGAAAATAATGTGTAGGAGATGGCCTCACATCTGTGTTTGCACTAGTGGGACTGCTGCTGCATTGGCGACCTGGTGAACTTCGAAGAAGACATGGGGTAAATGGAAATGATTCAGAAAAGATTTAAAGAGTCATTCAGAATCTGGGAAATGCACCTGATGGCGAAGCTGCTTAGTTTGTCCATCACTAGATTTACATCACTAGTGTTTGTAAATCACTAGAGAGTGATTTAAATTGAGTCTGCATGGTGGAGCTGGAGCTCCAGATCTTTGGCCATATATCACTTGCAGTATGCTTTGTTAAACCTCTGTGCCAGAGCTGAATTTGGGAAGCCTGCTGAGATCCACCAGCAGGTTCAGCCTGCTGCCCTGGGCTTCAATGTGCAACATCATAGATGGCATCCCAGTTCAAAATCAGCTTAGGAACTTACTCTCAGCTGCTTTGGCTCTTCTAGTTGCCTCTTCTTGGCTGTGATGCTGAGTAATGTCAGGTCTGGGCTTTGACCTCATGGTTAATAACACTGTCTGTTGGCTGAAGCTGGACTGTGATTGAATACTCCTCCTTATAGCAGGAAAAGTAGGAAAGGCTTTCATGTATACAGGCGCCAGGAGCTTTGCCATCCCTCAGCTGAAACTAGAGCCTTACTGTGCAGTTTCTTTGTCTGCCCACTATTTCGAGATATTTCTGTCATTTGGTTTGGCTGCAGACGCTGGTCTCAGTTCAAAGGTAGCGTTTTGCTGGTTGTTGTGCCACTGGAGGCAGTGGGACTTACCTCTCTGATGACATTTGATCATGGATGCTTAAGATAGTAGGTCAGCTCAGATGCTGGTTCAGGTGGAACTTAGGAGCCATAACCCTAACCACGGCCTGCAGGTACAACTCAGGACAAGGACTGCACACAGTACAGTATCGTCAAAAGTTATTAAAAGCTTGAATGTCTTGAACTGAGATTTGCAAGTGTTCTAGGCAAACATTTGGCATAACTTTAAAATTGAGGCTTGCCCATTAGGTCTATGTGCCCAGGATTGGTGGTGGGTCCTGCAGGACTTGATGCGTGGATGGTTTCCTAAAAAGTGTTGTCCAGTTCCTGCACAAAATGCACAAATCACTGTATGAAATTCTATGCTCTGTGATGTCCAAACAATCAAACTAGATGGCCCAAATAGTTCATTCCCTCTGGCCTTCAAAACTGCAACTACTCTAAAAATAAAAGCCTTGAATTTCCCTCTTTTCCATTCTGCAGTGAATGCTTGGAAGGGGAGGAAGGCTGGATCTGATTTGGACCCAGGGGCAGGTTAGAAACAAAATAATAAGAAGCATTAAAGTGAAAATGAAGAGTAGCCAGATCGCTGACTTTTAAAAGAAAAACAAACACACAATAAAGCGATACCTCCGCTGCTTGGACCAGCTCCTACTCCAAACCACCTATCACATCTCATTAGAACAATGTTGAGCGCTTTGGAAAAGAGGTGCCTGCCTAGGATCCACTTTCAAAGAAAACTGCTGGGAGTTTACTTAGAGATGAAGAAAAAAAAATTAAAGCTTTTATAAGAACCAGAGAGAGTAGAATTCCTCACTCCAAAGCAATTGTTATATTTTAAATATTCTATTAAAGAATCCATTTTCTTCTTTTTCCTTAAATGGTTAGGGATAGGTTTCAACGTACATCTTGAATTGGGCTCTGCTGCGTTAGGATTTCCAGTGGCATTTGGTTTTGATAAACCTCCTTTTTTTTTTCTTCTTTTGCCTTGAAGCAGTTTGTTCTCTTGGCAAGAATACAGAGACTGGCAATTGTAGCTCACTTCTTGTTGCCAGCAGTACGGAAGGCTTGAGGTCTTCTTTTTCAGCTGTAGCACGTTTGGATGTTTGGAACCAGAGCAGTGAAAAGAGGGGGAAAGGAGGAGGGAGAAGGAGGGTAAGAAAAAAAAAGGTCCCTAAATCTGTTCTTTTCTCTACTGTAAATTACAGCCCTGCTTTTTTAATTTCCTTTCCCAGCACAATGTTATTCATTCACATCCAAAATAAACAGGGGGCTTAGAGAGCGAACAGCTTGGGAGAACAAACTGTCCTCTTTTCACAGTCTTTACCTGTCAAGAGCCTGATTAAACACATGTACACTGATGGCAAGTACAGTATGGTGGCCTTTGGGAAGCTTCCTCATCCCAAAGGTTGACATGAGGCTGATCTTGAAGCTCTGAGGTCTTCAGAGAACCAATGGGTTCTTGTTTGGCTGAGTTACTGAATGAGGCTAAAAATACTAATTTTTTTCCTTAAGGGTTCTGTTTTTCAAACACAAGCCTTTGGGGCTTGCTTGAAAAAGATGGCAAAGAAAGACTTCACAGTTGCTAAGCCTTTTGAGATGCCTGATTTGGGATGATAGATATTTTTCTTCAAGAAAGGTGAATGGGGAGATAGAAGTTCTTCACTAAAAAAACAGGCAACATAAAAGCCCATTCTATTTATATAAAAGTGCATTTACTGTTCCTGTTTGGCATAACGGGTCAGTCCTCTCCAGTGTAACTTCATGGATCTTCCAGAGTGGCCCCATGGATTTTATGTTTTTATGTTTCTTGAAAAGGAAGTCAGATGTTCCTGCTCCACAATTTCTGTTTCCTCAGTATATTCTAGTATTTCTTTTAAGGAGACACTATGGTCTGGACTAAAGCTAAAAGCTTTATTAAAGCTAAAGTAGGAATTGTTTTGTCCTCTCCTACTCATCTCCTGACCCATTTCTCACTCATCCACTAACTTCTACAGTACCTGCAGAAGTAAAATTCATCATACAGGT
The DNA here is from genome assembly GCA_036873685.1 of Agapornis canus. Classification (NCBI taxonomy): domain Eukaryota; kingdom Metazoa; phylum Chordata; class Aves; order Psittaciformes; family Psittacidae; genus Agapornis; species Agapornis canus. The sequence goes on along the minus strand of JBAFWW010046167.1, from coordinate 55,413 downwards.
AATTAGTAATGGGGGGTAAAAAGTAGACTGAGAGATGGAGGTCTTCAGCTCTGTGATTCCACTGCTGAGACTGAAATAATCTTGAGCACTGGAATAGGTTTCCCAAGGAAGTTGTGAGCGCTCCATCCATGAAAGTGTTCAAGGTCAGGCTGGACAGGGCCTTGAGCAACCTGGTCTAGTGGATGGTGTCCCTGCCCATGGCAGGTCGGTTGGAACTAGGGGATCTTAAGATCCTTTCCAACCCAAACCATTCTATAATTCCATGATTCTGTATTTATTAACCTTTTTGGCCATCTTGACATGAAAATGACATGCCCTACAGTCCATCTGTTTCAGCCATCAGTAAGAGTAGTGGAGGTAAATGGCAATACAAAGACTGTTGGAGTGGAAAAGCTGCTCAGAATCAAGAAAATATGGATCTTGGTGCTGTTTCCTCCAGGGATGGAGGGCACCACACAGAGTTGGGTGGCTGTACATGGTCTTTAAGCCTGTTACTCCAACAACAATTTTACTGTTGATGGTAGCAATAGTCTGGGAGAGACCCACAGCGGGTGAGATGGACTTGAGAGGCAGTTCACTTAGTGTAAGAGGTGCATGTCAAAGAAAATATATTTTCTGTCTAAGGGAAAGAAAAAGAGGGAAAAGCCATCTTGTTTTTTCCCATTTGCCTTGTATTCTGTGTGCAGCTGTCTTTTCAAGATAACTTTCTTGAGTTTTCTTTCTTGCTTGCATGTAAGTGACTAAAGCTTCTGGAAAAGCTTTTAGATTTTTCCTGTTTACTGATAAGTGGATTGTTGTGCTTCTTTTTGTATATATTTACATACAACTAACACTGGAATACAAAATAATGACTGGTTTGTAGGAAAGGCATCCGGAAGTTTCTCTGTATCCAACACCATAAAGCAAGAACCAAAAAGGGTTGCTGGGTCAATCTCGCAGGCAACAAAGTTAAAATGGATGCAAGGAAATACTTCTGTTTAAAGCATATAATCACTCTAAGGAATTCCCTGCCACAGGAAATCATTGAGGCAGAGTTGAAGAAGGTCAGAGAGATATTTTTAAAGGCTTGAATGTTTATGTGAACTGGCAACACACATTACGTACTTTTTCTCACTGGCTAAGCAGATGGGTCAAGTATTACAGGGATTCAAAATATATGCCCACCATGTAAAAACTGTAGACATGAATCAGTTATTTAGGGCAGAAAGGTGACCATTTCCACATTATGGTTCACTATGCCCCAGGTAAAAAAGATCCATAACCCAAATAAAAGTATACAATTTATCAAAAAAGTTCTGGAGTGATACAATGATAATACCATACAGTTACACCTATTTGTGTAAGAATTTGTAGTATCAAACTATTTACTCAGAGCTTTAACCTTAACTTTTCTTACTTGTCTTGCTATATTTTTTTTTTTCCACAAAACAGTAACAGCTTTCCCCTTCTTCTCTCTCTTTCTGTGTGTAATACCTTCTTAGGCTGTTACAGGTTACTGTGCAATTGTGTTATCACCAGCCTAGCCACTCATTTTGCATGTGAAAACTGCAGAAAGTTTGGAGGCATGCCCTGTTATCTACTATCTTCCAAGAGTGATTTTGAATGTTTCAGTTTATGAAAGCCAAAAACAATCCATTTCACAGGCATCCAACTTTCAAGCACTGAGCATACATACCCTGAAAATTACCTCCTCTTCTTTATTTCCAGCAGAGCTTCTATAATAATGTAATAAAAAGGAACTCATCAGTTTTGGAAAATTCCTTTCTCTCAAGTAGAATTTTCCACAGAAGTGTTTTGCTTTGACTTTTATTCAGTGTCAGGGCAATATGGAGAAGGTAGGGTGAGGGTATATCACCACAGATGGTATAGCCTGGTACCCCAAGGGTACGTTGACACCAGCCAGCTAAATGGCACCTGGGGAGTTTAATCATCTCTGCACTGCAGTGATGGAACTCACCTTGCCATGCTTTTGATAGGGACCAACTGACAGTGTACAAATAATGTCTTTGTATGGCTTGGGAACTAGGACCTTGCAGGCACCATGCCCAACTAGCAGGTTACACCTAGCCGTCCTGTTCTGAAGACTGAGGTTATGCCATGTGTGTTGGCCTTCATGTCTAGGGGTTATATCCATCTACCTCATTTAGTAGAAAAAATGGGGCACAGTGGGCTCAGGGCTTGGATGAAGTGCCTCATGCCCTTTGGCTATGTGCCCAGGCTTCCTCTCTAGAGCAACCATGAAATGATAGGGGAAATGAGAAGATTAAGTCTTGTTCTGAGAAGAGATCTTCTGCAGATAAAGGGTTCAGATAAGGTAAGGATACTAGCTCAAATCCTGCAGCAAAGACATAGCCACAAGCATCTCATCTGATCCACACCTCTCAAAGGAAGAAAATAGCTTTTTTCTGGCCAGATGGAACAGAACTTAAGAGAAATTAAGTGAACAAAGTTGACTTTCAGCCAGGAGCTGTTAACAGTTTTCAAAACAGAGAAATGACTTATTCAGAAGTATCGATTGGGCAGGGACAACAGGTTTTGAAGCAAAAATTTACTTTCATCATGTTTTATTGCTTTTTGTTCTGATGTGCTATCATTTGGGTGGTTTTCATTCTGGTCAGCAATGCCAGTAGAAGACTGAAGAGCAAATAGGCTTCAATTTTGCTAGCTCTTTTCTCACACGTTAAGGCAAAAAAAAAAAAAGAAAACTATCAATGGAAATGATCACATAATCCCATACAGTCAACAGCCCTGGCCATTGCTAGTCCCTAAAAATTGCTGTGAATGCTTCTTGAAAGAAATATTCACATTACACTGGGGACACCTAAGGCCTGAGCATTGTTATGATCCCACTACTACCCTTTAGCTCCCTTCCTGGCTAACCTTACCTTCATTGGGTCTAAAAACTCTTGCAGTTATGAGTAACTTGTTCAAATACTAGAACTCTCATGGCTTCTACCAGTTGGAGCACGAGTGGGTATATTTTAACAAACAAAACCTAGCACAGAAACTCTACAACCTGGAGCAAATTAAAGACTCTAGTGGACTGGAGCAATCAGATGTCAATCTCCATCACCACACTTCTATTAGTACCTTACATTTCAGGACTTAATTTAGAAAACCGAAGCAAGAGTATTCTCTCTTTAAGGATATGTTGGCTGCAGTCCTGCATATTTTGTGTGCTGACCTGAGAATATGGCCTACAGCCTATAAAACGTCTCATCTTCTTGATCTGAAACTGAATCAACTTTGCCCACGTGGAAGCATTTGCAAAGGAGACTGTGCTGCTGGGTTTATGGTGGGAAATGTCCTGGGAGGATGAGAAGCAACTGCAGAGAGTCAACAACAAACCAATCAAGTGTCCCAAAGTACCAAAAAACCTCGCTAACGACTGCACCAATCTCACTGCCAGCTGATCAGGTTGGCTATTCAGTCTCTCAGGTGGTGGTTCAAGTTTCAAAGAAAGATATAATCCTCCCTCTTACACCTTGTTGGCTATGCAATTATTGCTGTGCCATATAATACCTCCTCAAGCTTGCCAAAACCACCTGATCCCTTGATGAAGCCTAATTAGAATACTAATATATTATGGTATTATCCACAAAATTATCCAGGCCTTAACACTGAAAGTACTGAGATACTAGAAACCTTCCTTTCTTATCCCTAGGAATCTGGTGAGGCTCACAATTTCAGCTCTTCTGCGTGTCTGATTTCCGACAGTGGGAGTTTCCGATGCTTTTGTTGTGGTACAACTACTAATTAGTTCTAAATGTACTTGTTGTTAAATTTACCATTCTTTCTTTCTCATGTCCTCATGCTAAGGATGGGTGTTTTCCAGAACAGGGTGAGGGAAAGAAGCACATCAGAATAACCTCAGAAATGAACTAGAGTTTTGCCTCTGAAGACTTCCAGCCAATTGGGAGTGACATTTATTTAACTGAGACAAAAGTCCTGTGGCTTTGATTTTGTTGTCACACAGCAGCACAGCTCTGGAAAAGCTAAACAAGGGACTGTTTGAACTCAAACCATAGCAGGTCCTTTTTCTTTTTTTTTCTTTTTTTTTTTTTTTTCTCTTTTTGTACTATAAATTGGTTTAAAATATAAGACAATACCAAATGCTTATTACTCCTGTGGAGAATTAATGAACCATGGCATCCAAACTATTGAGTGGTCAGACCATATGTTATTAGAAATAGTGGATGCTCTATATTGGTTAGGGCTGTTATGCATTTGAAGGCTATGAAACTTTACCAATAAACACAGCTGAGAAAAGAGCATAAACAGTCAATCCATATGAGGGAAACAGGCCACATGCAGTAAATGTAGCAAAATGCAATTTAATGAGCCTTGTAGGGAAGACTTTCTGCATCCAAGAAACTTTCCCAGAAACTAATATTGCCTGAAGCCAACTGCTTATCAAAATAATCCTTGGTCTTGCTGGACAGTAGTTCTATACACAGGGAATATGAGAGGTGTCTAGCACTAATAATCTCACCTCATCACTTTGGGGTTATTTACTTCCGGCAATATGTAGCTTCCTTGCTATAGTTTGTAGGGCCAGGCAGAAACTGTCAACTGAAAAAGAGATTGTGGCACAGGTCCAACCTCTTGAGTGACACCAGCAAGCCAAGTTACTATTCTGTGCCTCAGTTTACCCATAAGTCTGAGATATACAGCCAATACAGCTTCCTAAGTTTGTATTGAAAGGGTTTAATTAATGTGTTACTGCATGTCTAATTATTTCAGCTCCTGTATTTCCTCATTATCTTGAACACCATTTAGCAGATAATCAGAACATAGCTACTAATCATAATGAACATCTTAGGATCTTGGATGAATAATATCTGAGTGTTTATGAAATGCTGGTAGTTTCAGCCAATATGAATACGTGGCTCACCTCTAAATCTAACACTGGGGAAAGCAAGTATATCCACAGGATATGGCTCAGTGCTGCTACCTAGCCACTATGGTCCTGAGAGAATTGGTGCACTGATTTGATATAGCTTCCTGATTAGCCCAGGATGCTTTCATGGATGGGGAAAATTAATAAATAAATAATGATAAAATATGATGCAGTTCTGCAGTTTTTCTGTGGAAGCAAATAGCATGATGTGTGCTAAGCTGTGTTGAAACTTGGTTTAGAAATCAGGTCTTTGAAAATTTGGAAAATGGACTAAACCTTGCTGAACTGAGGACAGAGTAATGTTAGGCTGTCAGGAGCAGGCCTGCTGAAATCCTGGTGGCAGCAAAGCTGAATTCCTGTTATATACACCAGACTCCTTCCAACCTCTTTCAGCTTTCACTTGTTTATTATTCTTGCCTGGTTTACAAGCTCCAAAGAACCTTGACATAGATTATTATAACATGAACAGGCTCAACGCATCTTGAGATGGATGATTTCCTTCCTTCAGAGCAACAAGAAGGCTGGTGTTGCTCATGATGTGGTATCTTTTGACGTTTCATTGAAAAACTTACTTTCTAACACAGTAAGACTGCAGTGTGGTAAAGTCTGACCAACACAGGCCAATGGACCTGCTGGCATCTCCAGCACTCTAGTCCATAATGGGATTTGCTGTTGTTGTCATGCCTTACATCTGGTCTTGTTGTTTAGAAAGTGTTCATTTTCACCTACAACAGCACTGATTAGAAAAGTTGCTACAATGTCCATTCCTGTGAGGTGGCCCCATTTTCCACATAGAAAGCATAAAGCACAGAATACAAAGAGGACAGGGTGAAAAAAGAAGGTATTAAAAAAGGCAAGCAAAAAGTTGTTAGGTTCTTTGACAAATTAATTTCTGACTTATGCAATCAATGCTCAATGATTACTTGGTGGTTTGAAATAACATTTAGGCTAACGGATATCTGAGACATTACTCAGATCTTCAAGGTTCAGGGCTGCTGGACAAATGGAGTTATCTGAGTCTGCCTCTATTCATGTACAAACTGGGGAAGCTCCAGATTTCCAGAATGAAAAACAGATACTAGTATCATCTCCTTTTGAGTATCAGAATTTATGAAAATTGGTAGTGACTCAAAGATGATCTTGATTCAAATAGAAACTAAAAACTTCACCAGTGGATAATTACTATTTGCATTTACTACTACATGCTAACAGTGTCGTGGTCAACAGGACCCAATAAGAAGATGCTACGTAACACCAAAGACAAGGTCTTTACACAGCGAATCTGGAGCACAAATGGAACCTGTGGCGCAGTTGCATTGGGGTTACCCAGCCACCAAAGAGAATTGGATCATCTTTCAAAAACAATTTTCATCAGTATTACCCTAATCTGCAAAATTCCCTTCCTCAGATTTGCATCTGAAGCTTACTGCACTGTCCTACCAAAATCCAAGTTGAGTTGCTCTCCAGTGGCACTTAGGCTTTATACTCAGAGTTAGATAGAAAGTTGCAAGCAGGATTCATTGCAAATTAACATAACATTTCAAATTAACATAACTCTTCTAGTGCACTGTACTGAATTCAGCCTTCTGGATTATTTCATTTTCCAGTGAACTACAGATATATTATAGCATGTGTTCTGTTTTTAAAGCAATTACGCTTATAATCTTGTTCTTCAGTTTAATTTTCCTTCTGAAAGTACAGCAGTCATCTTCTATCAACAAATCTATTCCAGAATGTTTTTGCTAGCAACTGTTACTAAGACCTTTTTCATCCAAAGTAGAAGCATGGGAGGGATATAATCAGCTCTCTAGCATAGCTAGAAACATTTGCCAGTAGCTAAAATATACATTGAGCAAAATACGTCTTTTGGATTTTTTTGAAACAAACAAGCAAACCAAATCATAGCTTTAAGACATAGACCTGATCTTCTCAGCTTGGAAAAGCAGGAATCATTATAGTCTAACAATGAGATGGCTGTACTTATACAAGAAGGAACAGCTCTCTGGTTCAAGCAGTCAAAGACCATATGACACAAATGACTAAAAGAAACCCTGTCATTGATGTTATGTGACAAGCTTTGCATGGGGACTACAAAAATGCAATTATAGGTTTCCTTCAAAACAAAGGTCTGAAGTTGGTGTGTTCTCCTGCATCCCAACTGCTGCCCAGAGGGTCCCAGGTAGGTGCCAGCAGAGCCAGGTTTGACTTTGGGGGCAGTTTTGGGTGTGGGTGCCAAGTTGCCATAGGCAGAACCAAAAGCTGAGTGTCTAAGTGGTGAAGCAAACACCAAGCCCAATGCCTAGCCCTTACTGTTGAGGTAAAACAGCATTTTATTTTGATTGAAGACTTTAATTATTTTACACTTCACTGAAAAATATTTGCTTCTTCCATCCTGCCTACCCTTGTCACATTGTAAAGTGTTCAAGCAGAATAAACAAATCTATGTGCTGCTTCTTGCCAAGATTTTGAGCTTTTCCCAAACCTGTAGACTACATGCATGACCTTAACTTGCTATAAACAATAATGACTCTTAACAGCCAGCAATTTTAGGAGGTTCCATTCTCATTGTGCATGAGTGTCTACATGATTCATGAATTTTGGATTGCTTTTGAGGTTTTGCTCCAAGAGATGTCTAGGTGGCTGTGATGTTATCAGGAGTAGCTAGAGAAACAAAGACTTTTGTACAGAAAAACTGGCAGGTAAGTGAATAATAAAATTATTTTCAAATAATTTGTTTCAGTGTATCTTTATCATACTGAAATCTAAATATATTGATTTATATTATGGCTTTGGCATCGTAAATGTTTGATAGGATTATTTATTAAAATAGTGCTGTTCTTTCTTGACTTTCCAACATACATTTACAATAAGATGTGTAAATACACACATGCTACACAATTGGCTCACCTCCTCAACACAACTGGGTAGTATGAATGTTCACATCTTTCAGAAAGAAATCCAGCATTTGTGGGTGCAGACAGATCATAGAATGAGACTTCTGAGCTAAAGCTACAAATAGACCTAAGTGTTACTTCCAACATGGTATTTTACAGGGATCCTTCAAATTCCTGTGGCTGAGGCCTATGTATATTCACTTTACTGTCAGCAAAGCCCCATGGGCCTTAAGTCTCCATCAGAGAAATTATAACAACCTTCAAGCTGTCACTTTGCTGAGACCCCTGTGTCACATCAGAGACAAAGCATAGTTCTCAGACTGACTGACTACTTCATGGTCCTTCCTCTAGAACCTACTTCAGAGCATGTTGTTCTTTTAGCACAGTTATTATACTTGGCTTTTCACCAATCAGAGGTAGCAATGAAACTTTCTTATGTTGCCACGTGTGTCCCATCACACCCCACAGACCAGTAACAGAACTGGACTGGTTTTTTGCTAGTTTGCCTGCCCTGCCAGGGAGATGCTCAAAAAACTACCTGCAGAATTCAAGATGTGGGTTGAAGCTCCTGACTCAATTGACAAGCACCCTACTTTCCTCTTTTGCTGTCAAGAACAAGGCATCTCCCCACAGGTTTCCATAAAATTGAGCTAATGCAGCTAATGCAGCTTAGGTACCTAATCTACAAAAAGATTCAGAGCTGAAAATTCCAGCTAGAAACTCCCAAATAGTCATGTCTTTACCCAGGACCAGGTATCTAGAAGCCCTTAGTTTTGCCCATCTTCCTATTTTCTACAGGTTGCCCCACATATTTTTAAGCTCTGCTTTCTGTCTTTGTGTAATGCTATTTACTCATCTAATTTGCTTACAGAGATCCTGAGTATTTGATGCCTGGAACAACCCAAGTCTGCTTATAGATCTAGTTTTGAGTGACTTTTCCAAAACTAGGCAGAAAGTAAATGCAAGAGCCAGGAACAGATCCAAGTTTCTTGTTTCATAAACTCCTGAGTTAACTACTTCTGCTCATAAGAATCAAGTATGGAAAAACATAACAAAGGGGAGTAAGAAAGAAAGATTTCAAAGAACCTGAACCCAACATCAGCCGTTCAGATTTCTTGAATGCCTTGTGTTGCCAAACATTTACGTCTTTGAGCACTGCTGGAATTCTCAAAGCTGATGGATAATTTTCCCCACAAATTTTATTACTGTAGAATTTGATTCTGCTACCCTTCTGTGTCTTGGTCAGTCCCACTTTTTCCCCAGAGACTGAAAAAAGCCTTTAAGCTTTGAGGGGACAGAAGGCTGCCAAGTGCAGAAGCTAACTTCTACTTTGTTTCCTTTTTCTTTAAAAGAAAAGAAAGAAAAAAGGAAATGAGCATATGAAACCCATGTTACCCTCAAAGATTTTTTTCTTTGTTAATGAAATTTGCCTTCCTTTATGATGCTAACTTTTCCCTGATGTACTACCCAGGACAAGGTAACACTGAATATGAACCAGATCCAGCAAGAAATTCTCTCCTCACATCATTTCCCTGCCAGGAAAGTCAGGTTTGCTGCTATCTGAACAGTTCTTGGAGGTGGTTTGGTTTTGGCAAATCTTGTAGGAGACCTATGAAAGAAGTTGTGCTGGAAATCTGTGTTATTTTATGTCAGTTAAGAAGGATGCTTCTGACTTTCCAGAAGTGCTTTTTAAGAAGGCTAGATAAGGACCTGGGTGCTCAGCAACCAGGGTCTGTGGGTCTTCCGGTAAGGTAATTTAGTAGAAGGTAGGATTGGGTGTGCATTTGATGAGGTGCTTTCAGGTAAAAAAGATGAGGGGAGAACACTAAGATGGACTTTATAACTGCAATTTAATATGCATGAGAGTAATTCTACAGCAGTTGCTACAATTAGAATGCAAACATTTTTAAACAACCATCTACTCTATTTCTTGGGGGAAAAAATATATAAATGAATAAAACCAACAACAGTGAAGAAGAAGTAACTCCTGGCTCCTGATCAGCAAGGGAGAAAATAAAAACATAATAATTAAAAAAATGCAAAAAAATGTGTCTGCTGTGCAACACAGGGAAGAGGAAAAATCCAGTAAACAAGACAAAACAAACATAATTGGAAACAGGGCTCCAGTGGCACTCCAAGATGGAAGGTAAGCAGAGGGAATGGGAAAGCTGCTGAGAATATTAGAAGAACTTAAAACCCCAAAGAAAACCAAGGGGAGTTGGATAAAAACAACAGTCTGCTTACAAAAGTAAACATAGGGGGGAAGGGAGAACATGCAAAGAGAAAACAGATGCATAGTGAGACAGTGCTCAAGAGACAGAGGGAGATGAAAGCAGTCTAAAACAAGGGGGAAACTTGGAGTGAAAAAAAGGGAACAACAAAATAAGCCAAACAAAAATATTGGTAGCAATGCCTTGCTGATGTTCATGTGATGAGATGGTTCTGGGGAGGCTTGTGGCATTTTACCAAACAGGAATTTAACAGCAAGGAGCACACTGAGGAACTTGAAAGTCAGAACTGCTGTCTTACTCAAGAATGGTTTTGAAGTCTCATCCCAATTTATACCTCAGTCATGCAGATCTGAGATGGAGCAGATGACAGGAGTTCTGAAACAGTGTCAGGGTGCCCATCTGAGGTTTGGCTTCATCCCAGAGCATCCAAAACCAGCCTGATCCATAAGATCAAGGAGCTGAGCAGTCTCTCCCAATGGGCTGTAGGTGCATATATTTATCACAGTCTTGAAACAAAATCATGATTTCCAAGCACAAGTTAGATTACTTGTAGGAGTCTGTCCTTTCTGCTAAATAGATACACAAAAATAAACTGTCATGGAAAAAAAGTTGCTCTTTAGAGCTTCTGTAGAACCTATTGGAAACCCACAGTTGTTCAGAACACTGCAACCATATGCTGAAGGTCTTCAGATGTGAAGAAGTTTCTCTGGGCTTAAACTCCCCATCGTTTTCTCTTCTCCCACACTTATCCATCTTCCCTGCTGTGGTACAGGAGAATCAGGGTGAGAGAATGTGAAAGCACCCAAACAAAAAAGTCTACCTGTGTGTGAGAACAGATGAAGTAATAGGGTTGAAAAAGGATAAGGAGGAAAGTCCATGAGTGGCATACATGGGCTTTCCAGACATTGCTTTCATAGTGAAGCAAACTTTGACAGTGGTCCCATGATTGGTAACAGTCTGGCATAGCATTCATCTGTGTTATAGAAGGTCAGACCAAAAAGCAGTGAAGAGGTTCAGAAATGTGATTTGAATGTGCAGAGATGCCACCTTCATGGTACTGCTTTGTACTACACATGCTGGAAGACCAAGGGCATTTGTGTCATGGGTCATTCAGACTATGACATCTTCCTCTGACAAGTACTTTAGGACCCAATGTCCTTTAGGATATGGTGGTCTTAGGGTTTCCTTTTTGATATTTTCTGCTGGGAATGCATTCACAACAGGGCACAAGAAAACAAAGGATGGGATCTTAAAATTATTGCTGATGATTACCTTGATAGGGCATGGCAAACACAGACGGGATCTGTGTTTTTGGGGGGAGAATCTGGCATGTATTTAAATTGTTCAGCTTTAGTGTTCAGGGGTTTCCAGAGCATCAGATGAGTCTTGTCAACAGCATAAGCAAAAAGAGCTAATGACTGGGTCTGGGATCCTGAAGATGGTCTCAGACGGAAAGCTCAGCTTCTTTGCTCAGAATTGTGACTTTGGGTTAGTGAAATAGCATTAAGTACTACTGCCTGTGCTATTCCTATCTAGTGAAAAAACAGAGGTTTTATAACCCAGACTCTTCTTTCAGCCTTCATCTCTCAGAGTACTTAACTGTATCCGTCTCTCCAGTTTCTCATTGACTTCAATGGCTACATGTGTATTGAAAAAACAAACATTGCCAGGAGTCATTCTTTGGCTTGGAGACTAACAGTCTGGTTATGCTATTAAACTCTGTTAGCCTCTAAAACAGGATGATGGAATCAGCTATCTATTGGAAATGGTCCCAGGAGTGTGCCTGTCCTTGCACCATCCCTGGGAGCAGCCTGGAAGAGACATGGCAGCCTGGCAAGGACCACACTGGCAACATAACAGCACAGGCCATCAGTGAGGTCTGTCCAAGGAACTAGTTGTTCTTAATGATACTTAGGCAAAGACCAAACTGCCCTGTGACTGCTCATCTCTATCCATTGGTTCTCACTGTACTCATGTCTAAACTAATAGAGAATGGTTGTACCTGCGTGAAAAAAAGACTTGGTACAATTTCCTTAATCAAAAAAAGTCCAAAATCCCTTCAGAACAAATCTTCAAAGACGTATATAATTTCCTCACCTTGTAAAATTTCAGGGTTTTGCCTTGAACTGGTGTCTGCCAGGAGAATTTTGGAACAAAATTAAATCTTCTGTCCAAATACAAGAGGGCTAAAATTTCGGTTTCTCCTTTCTGCTTTGTTTAGAGAAAGGTCATGAGTGGTTGCTTTTTGTCAGAACCAAACTTCCTCAAAGCCTAAATCTCTCAGAAAAAGAGTTTTGGATCACTTTCATTGTAAGGAACAACCTCCAAATCCAACAACATTTGTATTTGGGATTTAGGTGTGGGCCTATTAACAAATTAGGACCGTACATGATGCTAGGTTGAAGATCCAAACTTGCTGAAATGTTCAAGGAATGATCAGATCTGTGGTTTTGGTTTAGCTCCATCACTGTTTTAAAAGGAGGAAAGTAGTTTGGACTTCACTGATAAAAGAAGCTTGAGCTTGAATCATTTTATACCGGTAATGTGTTAAATATACCACAGCAGATTCATATGGCAAGGAAGTATTTTAAGCATTGCTGCGAGTTAACTAAAAGGAACCATAGGAAATATATACCAGAAGTTAATTTTTTCCAGTTCTTTTTCAGATCTGCACCCTGCCTGTCTTAGCTCTTGTGCAGGGCAGCTTATTTTCACTTTAAACTGTTTCGGAATCATTATAAAATACAACTCACATGCCACAAGGACACAGGGAGTCTCTGGGCTTATATATTGCAGATGTCCATAATTTAACTGGACCAGCAGGTGACCAGGATTACAAGGTCACCTTATGACAGTGATCACCTCATGGCTGAGCATGGGCAGCTCACAGTAACACATTGGAACAGTTGTACCCATGCTCAAGCCTGGCATTCAGCTGCTTTCCAGCAAGTCTGTTGTGGATATTCAGTGTTCTGTTCCTGAAACCTGTCCCTTGAGGTTAATAATAATAGTGCCTTTTGGCCCTAAAAGAAATGTGTCAATCCAGCGAGTTGGTGGTTTTGCTTAAAGGTAAAACAATCCAGGGAGCTTTCAGGTCTAGATGCAACAATCAGTTATTATGGAGTTTATCTTGACATTTATTAGTTGTTAATGGCAGTGCTTTCAGAGAGCAAAGCACATTCCAGGCAGCCACACAGCATCCTTGGCCCGCAAAAGCTGGTAGTTTAAGAACGCACAAACACTAAATGGAACAGCAAAAATAAAAAGGGATTTTTAAAGTTGGTTTGTTGGGGTTTTTTCTTTGTCTTTAAAGCTCAGTTGGGTCACTACTGGTCAGATGGCGCTAGACAGTTTCTCACAGATGGAAATATCCATGGGGAAGGGAGCTGCAGGTAGACCTAGATGGACATGGTGAGGCCAGTTGAAGATCCTGGTGTAGTGAGTGTCAAAACCAACAAGTATTTGACTATAGTCCGGGCAAGAAAAATCGCTGCTTTTTCTTGCCCTGGTGACAGTGGCAGAGATTGTCACTAAGAAGGAGGTCAGCAGAGAATAAACAATAGCGACTCAGGAAGTCACGTTAAGGAGTCTTTGAGATGCCCATGGTACTAGAACCAGCTGTGATAGCTGGCAAACCTGAAACTATGGAAATACAGCTGCTCCCTTCTCAATAAAGCAAAATCCTGAAAGACTGAGATCCTTTTGGGTGGTCCTTCCTATCAATGTTTTGTGCCCTCTTGCAACTGAGGCTGGAGAAAGGATTTCGATGGCTCTGTGCTCAGGCCAGGCTAATAAAGGACAATGCAACAAGAGAAATGAACATTACATGTCAAGGATAAGTCACCAAAGCTCAGTGTCAGCTTAACTAGCATGGAGTAATTTCTGAGTGTTTTTTGTTCACCAAACTGTTCTTTTGACTCTTGCCTTAGAGGCTGACACGTGACACAAAGGTTGGGTTTTTTTTCCAGGACAAAAGCTTCTTCCAGCAGATAAGAGAAACATCCCATTGTAGTGACTCTGTATAGTACAGACAAGTGGATGAATGGCCAAGGAGAAAAAATGCAGCTAATCACATCACTGAGTCTTTCAGTGCAATTTATTATTATCTGTTTTCCACCTGAGTCCAGAAATTGAAATTCAGCTCTGAAGTCTTCATCTATATGTCCTTTGGCCTGTCTGGGCCTTTCCATTTGTAAAGCATGGGGAACAGTGACAGGTAGCCTCAGTAGCTGCGGAAAATGTCCCCAGGAAGTAATTTGTAGCTCAGACAGGGCAGTATCACCATTGAAAGCTCACAAAAGACTGTGTAAAAATGTTCTTAAATAAGATGTATTACTTCCTGAGGGTAATCTCACTTCTCAGAGTCATCTCATGCTATACCCATGTCTCTTCAGACCGTAACAGTGACACTAGAAGCAGGACCCAAGCCAGATGGAACCTGATCCACAGAGCTGTGTCATGTCCATTAAAGCTAATGCCTTTAAAATTATGTAAGTTATTTAGACTCATGAATTTGAAATAAAAGAGACTGCCATCCATGATCTAACAGATCCCTGAATACTTTGGATTCCTACTGGCAGATGCACTACATAGGGACAAACCCTTTTTAACTGTTTATGATAACTACATAGGCTTACCCACCACATGACTGCTCTGTGCCAGTGCCACAGCATAGGTACCCACAAAAGGAGCCATGTATTAGTCCTTCTCCAAAGACAAACCTGTTTGTGAAGCCAGCAGATGCTGCTCCTCTGAGCTACTACTCCAGGCTGCTCACAAACTATCAAAGGGATCTCTTCTGTCTCTCTGTGCTCTGCTGCAGCTATAAAAAGTAGGGACCTAAAAAAAAAAAAATAAAAAATAAAAATAAAATTCAGCAGATAATCAGAAATGTGCCACTCCAGACCCAACATCAACTTTTGGGCCCAAAATCCAGTTGGTTAAGAAGGTAGGAACCTAAAAAGGCTGCTGAGTCTGGGTTGGGGCATTCACACCAAATACAACAGCACCCTCACAAGCGTGGAAATAGCTCAGCTTTAAAGTTTTACAAGTGCTTGGGAGGAACGATGGCTTGCAAGAGCCAAGCGAGATGCCTAGAAGCTTAAACAATGCTGAGTGCAGCTCAAAAAGCACTCCCTGTGGACAGACCATCTTTTCAACACAGCCAGAGATTACCCATATGTCTTTAATGCCAGTTGAACGCTACATGTTGCATTGATTGTGCCCAGCAGCTGAGCACTGAACAAATAAGCTGCCGCTGCTGTGCTGGATAGAGGAACATCCTGGTGTTGCTATGACATTTCTTGTCAAGTTTTCAGACCCAAATGGATCCCACATGGAGATCATCAGGCTCCACTGGCAAACAGGAGATTTGGAGGCTGGAGCACTCCCTGTCTCCTGTTCATAGAAACAAAGCATCTTTTATGTTTCTTTCCAACCAGGACAAAGGGCTGAAATAAATCATCAAGTGACCCAGCCACTCCCCTGCTATTACAGCAAGCAGCTGGAGGGCCACCAAAACTGGGCACTGCTGCTAGTCAAACAGGCGCTTTCCCATTTGCCTTTTATTTGGATTCACTGGTGGCACTCTGGGGGTTTGCCACTTCTTTCTTTGCCTCCTACTGTCCAGAGACACTACCAGTAAAACCCCAAAGTGATATTAAAAAAGGGAAGCTGGGCTCACAGCCAGTTGTTGCAAACAGATGTGCCTGTAAGCATTATGAAGAATAAGCCAATTTAGCCAATCCAGCCTGCTCGCAAAGCAGAGTCCATTGTTCGATGTGGCACAACATGGAAAAGGAGGTTAAATAAACCCCAGGGCACAACTTCTGGAAGCTGTGGAAAGCTTCCAGAAAGGTGCTTGGGACTCCTTTGTGACAAGTATGTGGAGTTCTTTTGGAGCAGATAGTAGGTGCCCAAACACCAGTACTATGGCGTCGAAAATACCTGCATTTTTGAGCTCACTTTGAAGGTAATAGGAGGGAGAAGTGCATTTAAAGGTTTCTTAGGTATCCAGGTTGGATGGGTTTGTGATAACCTTGAATATGAAGAAGGTCTATAGTGGTGTTAAAAGCAGATGACCAAGCCTTTTGCTGCTGCTTCAAAGGCACCCTCCCTCTATTCTTCCTCTTGTCTGGAGTCTGCCCTGCACTACACAGAAGTGGTGGCTGGTGCTTATTTCCTACCTCGAACCACAGCCTCAAGGAGCAGCGAATTTGGCTATGCCCTGCAAACCAGCTGCTTTTCTGGGCCTGCTGCCTCTGCTGCTGGAAAAGGAAAGGCACAGCGGGGCAGACGCGGGGGGGGAGGGGGAGGCTCCAGCTGGGAATGTGGGGAGGGCGAGAGAAAAACCGGGAGGGAGCTGCCTGAGCAATTTCACAGCAAAGGCAGTGTACGAAGTTGCGTCGGTTCGTGGTCTGCACTCTGGGGTTTGTCTGTGGGAAGCCTGCAGGGGTGTTGCAACCTGCCAGTGCCAATAAACATCACCACAAGACCAGAGGAGCTCAGGGCCTGCAGTATGAAAGGCAAAGGGAGGAAAATTAGAGGCAAAAATATGAAGTTAATAAAAATCCTTTATCCAATCAGACTCCAAAAAGAGCACAGCCATGGGCTGGAAGCAGCAGCCTGGCATTCTGAGCCCTCACTTTGCTTAATTACCTAATAGCTTGCAGAGCCCCTTCAGTTTTTACAAGCTGCACATTTATTTGCAGCTGTCCTGCCTTGAAGAATCCATGGTAGCTGGTGGGGGTGTCTCTGCTTGTGCCCCCTGCCTGGATGCAGGGCAATGGGGCTCCATGGCCCAGACACTCCAGATCACAAGGTCTGAACTGGCTAAAGACCTTTAAGTAAATAATCTTTCTTATTCAATACATAATTTGCCTAATAAGGGAAAGAATTCCCCCCTCCTGGCTGTTTGAACAACAGGTCCTCTGGGCCATCTGTCTGAGACTGTATTCCCAGGACAGAGGGTTGATGATTTCATGAAGATCAGCAATTGTGCCTGTGGCTAGCTGGGGGCTGGCAAGGGCTGCTCTTTCGTCTCCTTGCCCTGCTATTACTGCAAGAAAACCCCTTCCCAGCTCAGCAGCCCTCTCCTCCTGGGAGCAGCTCCCAGAGCAGGAGGTGGGTAGGATGCTGGAAAACCTCTCAGCACTGGTGGGTGCACTTTACAGATGCAGGGCTGGAGCTGGGCACGGACTATGTATGCACGCAGCTGCTCAGGGTGTGGGCAGAGCCCTGGACCCTGATAAATGATGGGGCTGGGCACTGTAAACCATCATTTTGTTCCAGGTCAGGCTAATGATGAATCTAATGAACTTTCCTTCCATATTGCACTGACAAGGACTGCTGAGGTGTGTTGTCTTCCCCCTTCTCCTGAGATCTTTGCTGCTTCATGGGCATTTTGTCTGCATGCCCCATTCCAGCATTCCATTTCTACCAGAACAACCCCCTGTGTCCCCATCCAGTGACTGAGCTGCATGCATAAGCATTTCAAAACTCCACTGCTGGCACCAAGCTGTGCTGATGGCAAGGTCACAGCATGCTGTGAAGGCAGAGAAAGCCAAGCCCTGCCTTCAGCAGATTGTGAGATGCCAGGTAGAGTTCCCTGTGCTGACAAAGGATAGCTTGATACCTGCTGCCTCAGCGTGTCCCAGGAATAAGCAGTATCTGAAGACCTCTCTAATCAACAAGAAGTTACTTGCAAGGTGCCCATGACTCGAGCAGTTTGGCTTTTGATTATCAGCTTGCTTAGCAGAGTGAAATGCAAAGGTACCATATCAGGAGTGCTTGTCCTGCAACACTGGGTGATGAATTCTGGACTCTGCTTCTAGCCCTTTTCTGAGGGAGGATTTATGCTGAGATAACTATGGAAAAACACGATGCTTTTTTCAGGGTTTTTAGACCCAAAGGGCAGCAGTTGTGACTGACATGCAGGGATGAACACTGACCATCTGGAAGGAGCTGATGGCTTACTTTGCAGCTGAGCACCATTAACCTCACCTGCTCATTAATCCCCAGGAAATTGAGTGGTATTACAGAACTGGAGGATAAACAGGTTGAGATCACCTTGTGAGATCATCTTATCTGACCTTCTGCCATGTAACAACACAGAGA
Source organism: Agapornis canus (assembly GCA_036873685.1). Lineage (NCBI taxonomy): Eukaryota > Metazoa > Chordata > Aves > Psittaciformes > Psittacidae > Agapornis > Agapornis canus. The sequence goes on along the minus strand of JBAFWW010046167.1, from coordinate 37,273 downwards.
GCTCCAATTCCAATACCTTTTGGTGTTACAAGCTAAAACCCTGAGAAGGAGATGGAAAGGATTAAAATGCAAAATCGAGTGTTTAATAAAAATTGCAGTGTTATTCAGTCAGTGTGTGCCCTATTGTGATTCCCTCTCTGCTGGCAGATAGTTGTTGATAACCAAAGAGGAGAGATTTCTTGTTACACAAATCATCTCAGTAAAAATTTGGGCTGGGCATCTGATTGCTGTTTGTGCATTAGGAAGGTCTTTCTGCTCTCCACCTGTAGTATCTTACTGCCTAAAGGTGATGGGTTCTCAAAGCAAAGCCTGCCCACAGGCTCTGGACTCTCAGGCTATGAGGCAGTAGCAGCTGTGCATATGCAGGATACCTGCTCTGGTCATGGCTGTGTGTTCCGACACCTACAAGGTGACAATGGTTGATCCATTGATTGGCTTTTCTCCTGGCAATCACAGTTGGGCTTTGTATGATGATGCTTCTGCGGTCCTGCCCTGTGCATCACTGTCATGGGAGATACCTTATTCCCTGACAGGCTAAGCTGGACCCAGAAAACTGGTATAACTCTGCACAAAAGGGAAAAATCCCTGACATCTCCACCTTCAAAACCAGTGTGAAAGGTAAGTGCAATTCATTCTAATACATTCTAATTCATTCAGTTAGTTGACTGAGCAGGCTGTGTGATTTTAGGGTACCTCACCCAGACATTTGGATGTGGAAACACAGAGCTTTGTCCCAGTCATAGAGAGATCTCTACGTGGCTTTTGGGGTGTTTCCCAGGTAGCTGCAGGGCCCAAGTGAGAGATGCATCATGTTTCTTTGCTCTACATGGGGTTTTACCACCTTAAGTGCTACTGGTGCAAGATGTTGAGCACTGCCATAGCCCCAGTGCCTTGCACTTGCTAGAAGCCCAGTTAGACATGACTGGCCACAGACACACCATCTACTTTTCCCTGCTGAGGTTGTGAGCTCTGCCTTGTTCTACCTAGCAGAGCACAGCAGTGCCCAATCAAGCTCAAGGCTCCACACAGATCGACCTGTAAGAAAAGTGAAATGTTCTCCTTTGGGATTTCATAGGCCATGGGACCTCAGTCTGAAATCTTGGGCCACTTACTGTTGTGCCTACATAGGACCAAAAGAGTCCAATGCAAGATGATGATCTGGCAATTATGGGTTTTAGGCTGATATTATTCCTGGGCAAATCCACTACATGGTCTTTTCTTGGCAAAAGAATAGCTTAGTTATATTTCAACAGCAGTCTGAGAATGTTTTATTCAACCTGAAATAAAAGTGGCAAAAATTCAAATGAATATTGTAACTTTAGCGGTTATGTGAAAAATGTTCACACAGGTGTCTTTTTCTGCATTTTACAGCTCCGATTTCCAAATTTGGGCTCATCATAAAATCATTTTATCACACATTGAAAATACATGTAAAATAAGCATTTTTTTTTTCATACTCATTGATATTTTTGAAGTAGAAACTAAAACTTCATCTAAATGCCAGTCAGCTTTAATACAGACATAAGTAACTGAAAAGCTTCAGGATTCAGAAGGAATCTTAAAATCTAAGATGAAGTGGGAATAAAATAAAATAAAATAAAATAAAATAAAATAAAATAAAATAAAATAAAATA
>JBAFWW010046167.1:15962-35509 GCA_036873685.1 Agapornis canus | reverse complement strand
AATAAAATAAAATAAAATAAAATAAAATAAAATAAAATAAAATAAATAAAATAAAAAAATCCCATTTCTGTAAATATTAAATAGAGAGAGAAAAATTCTCTCATTTTTCCCAAACTGTTCTATGTAGGAAACTTGGTGTTATGGGAAGAGGCTACCCATGGAATTTTGTGTTGTAGAACAGGAAGATGGTAGGGTCTTGATTAATTGAAGCTAAAATTAATAATTTCCTCATCAAAAGGCTTTTTATTAAGTCTAAACAAGTCCAAACATATAGTCTCAGGCTGCAACTGATAAAGGCTGTATAAATGTGGCTTTTCACACCCTCAGAGCACATTTTGATTTGTATTCCCATTTTTGCAAAATATCTCAAAGCCCCTCACTGGGCACTTCTGAAAGCCTGCCCGTTTTCCAATTAGGATCTGAGCTTTTTTGAAAACATATCTCCAGTTGGGAGAGCTGACCACTTCTGTAAATCTGGAACAGGTTTTCAAAGAGAATTAGATGTCAAGTATTGAAAACACCAATAGGCATTTAAACACTACCAAAAGTTTGACTCTAAGTGCTCTGAGGATAATAATCCTTTCTTCCCTTCATCTAGTCTTTCTTTGGTGTCCTCTTAGATTGTAAATCATCCTGTGTATAACCTGTCTTTACCTGCATGCATGTGCGCATCAGAGCCCTGACTTTGGTTAGAACTGCTAACTATTGCCAGAAATGCATTTAGAAATGTTGATAATCATCCCTTTCATGTCTGTAAGTGAAGAAGGATGAAGAATTCAGACATAAGGTGACTTTTAATCTTAATTGAGCCCGTTTCCCCGTTTTTATGGTTTTATACCAGGCAGACCTGCAGTAGGTATTACTTGTACATGCTGCCCAGAGTAAGAAAAACTCACAGAGCAGGTTTGAAGCGAGCTTAGTGTTTACAGTCTGAAACCAGTTTTAGTGTTAGATCTGACACTTGTGGCTTCAGTGGCAATGCACAGATGAGCAACAAGTGAATACTTGCTCCTGCTTCACTACATCCCAACCACTAAACCTGTCCTGCCAGCCCATGATGCAGTGAGTGCTGGGTCTAGCTCTTTTATGAGTTCATCATGTGCAAGGATTTCTGGAGACCAGGGGGATTTGCAAGCTCCAGACACATCTTGGTGGCTGTAAGGGGTCGGTCCATCTGCTGCATGGTGTACACTTACATGGAGTCGGCGGAGCTGGCTGCCAGCTCTCAACAGGCAGATCAAACCAGCATAAAACTATATTAGTATCTGAAGTCCGGATGAAATTCCCTGACATTACCCCTTAAAAGTTTCAGGTGGAGGATAAAGAAAAATCTTGTAACTCGAAACCTTCTGATGTCCAAATTGTTATGTTACATAGGAAATCTCCTTCTTTCTTACAGCCCCTGGTGGACTTTCACTGATGAGTGACTGGGCCATCTGTTTAATTTCACAATTGACATATGTGTCATGCAGTTACAAACGCTTTCCTCCCAGCGCTGTCCGGCTGCCCGTATCTGAAGTGTAGCTGATTTTGATCCAAAAACCACAGCAGGGTGTGTAATTAATAAGGGTAATGTTGTGATATGCTAAGTGCTGCAGTTCAATGTGTGGTTGAGCCTATTGTTAACCCCAGAGCTGTTAATTTCAGGGTGATGTTTTAAACTGATTTACATGAGAGATAAGCAAATTCATCTGTATTACAGCAATAAGACTACTTAGCACTTATCCAGCTGCAGATCTTAAAGCACATTATAAACATTAATGAATTAAACTCCATCTTCAATGAAGCTGCAAACAACCTTAGTGTTGTAGTCCCATTGCTAAAAACAAAATCCAGAAGAGTGGGAGAGAAATCACTGTTTTACTGATACAAACTGAGAGCAATTGCCACCAGTTTTTATTTGAAGTTGTAACAAGCCTATTTTGGTGCTTTTTTTGATGCACTCTCTTTAACCCTGATGGACATTCAATGCTAGATTTCACCCTACAATTTGATAGTGAAATACTTCTTTACCAAAAGCCAGTATTCAAAACATACCACTCATAAATGAAGAAGGAGAGGGTGAGTTTTTCCCATGGTGTTCCAATCTATGCTAGCAAAATGCCTTTATGCCCTATTTATTTATGTCTGTGTCTTCTCTGTCTCTACTCAACAACAGTAAGAAAAAGAAGGTCTATGTTTTGCAGTAGTAAGTAGGGATCTATTCCCAGCTCTACACAATCAGTTGAAAGGGTCCCAGTGCTTTGCAGTGGCTCCAGGTCAGACCCTGAAGATAAATGCTCCTTCTTGTTTAAAGATAGGTAGCTCCACAGTAAGCCAGCCAAACCCATCAAGAGAGTTGAAAGCATTTTAGCTGCCCTACATAACAGCTCTTGTTGATTAAACACGACTTACCCCAATAGGTTTTGCAGCATGTGGTGTTGCCCTGAAGGCATTATTTCATGGTGGGATGGGACAGTCCTCAGTGAGACAGCTTAAATTGTTGCTCTAGGATTTCATAGCGGGAATATAGACTTCAGTTAGATGTGATCCTGATTGCTTGTACCAGGCATTTGACTATTGGGTATAAATGGGAAGTACAAACTTTAAAGTGTTAGCAACCTGCAAATCAAATATATCTGCAGCTGAAGAGAGCCTGAACACTGGGGATCATGAAAGGAGATGGACAATATTAAAGAAAGGAGAAATGGGCATCTCCCCTCTACACATGGAGAACAGAGTCAGAGAGGAACATCAGGTCAGATTTGAAATAAACTCCTCACCCAGCACCCATAGGGTTCACCCTTTATGTGCTCAAATAAGTGGCCATATTTTCTAAATCTTGAGTGACCTACTGTTGCCATCTGTGCCCAGCAACACATAATGGTGGTCCTTGGACACTCTGCCCTCACTCATCAGGTCAGGATCATGATCTGATGAGCTCTGAGGACAGGTCCCACAGAATGAAGCACTGAAACAACAGTTGCATCCTTCAGTCATGCCGCAAAGGCAATCCATGTGATGAGCTGCCTGTGCCCATGCCTACAATCAGTGCATCCCAAAAGAAACCCAGGACTCTGCTGGCAGGGGAATTGCAGGCAGATGCAAAACTTCACATTCACATGATGTTGTCAAGGGTCTCATTATCACTAGGGTCATCTTACTTTACACCAAGACATGAGAAGATGTTTCTGCTCATCAATAACTACCTTAGTTATTGAGGAGAAGGGAATGGCCAAGCTAGAGAAATCTTACTGAAAAGACTGACCATCATCTGCAACAGGGCCCATAACACTGAATTAGAAGTGTACAGGATCTAGGGCTAGTCCTGGAGAACACACAATGCCATTTTTAACTCAGCTTCAAGAGGACTTCTCAAACAATACTTACTATTGTTGTTTGAGATTCTTATGGGCATCACTTGTGATTCACATTTGAGATGCTTCTAGCTGTAGGTTTTTAATTGGTGGTGTCACCAAAAAGGATGTCTGATGCAACTTTCTAAAGCTCACTGAGATATAGGGACCCATAAGGAAAAGGAAAGCTGCATTTATCTGGCTGGCATTCCTGTATACATGTGCTAGGACACTCATTGTAAGCCCCTTGCTCACAGACAGAAAATAATCACTAACAGGAACTTTCTCCTTTCAGCTCATCTGAACTAAAAACCAAAAAAACCAAAGAACAACCTGTGCCAAGAAAACTCTTATCCAGGGCCTCCTAGACACTTTCCCAGTGCCAGAGGATGATGATCTTTAAACATCTGTTACAGCTCTGCACATGAAAGGCTCACAAGCACATTAGTTTGCATGTTCAGTCATCCTATCTCCAAGGGGAATGTGCTCATCGGCTGACAGAGCTATCTGCAGGATGCAATTGTTCATGCTGCATCCAGGTACTTGGCAAGCTAAGCTGATGACGATATTCTTGGCATCACACCTGCCTCGTGTAATCAGCCACGGGCGGTAATTTCCCCACTGATATCTCACTCTGCCCAGGGAGGAAAGCGGCTGCGAGCTCACAGCTGGAGCTGACCAAGCTGAGCAGCTCAGGAGGAAGAATTTCATCTTCCCTTTCAAGGCAGAGCTGTGAAAAGACTTGCACTCGATGGGTTTTTCCTCTCTAGCTAGACTGAAGATCCTCAGCAAACTTGGTGGATGGTCTTTGCTTCAGCTTCTGAAATAGTCTTTAGGTAAAGTGTTCTTCTCTGATTGGGGATGGAGGTGATTTGCATGAGGTGACGCACAACCCTTGCCCCATCTAGCCCCTGTAGCTTTCTAGATGGTTTCAGAGAAACCTCAAAATCAAAAGGCAATGTCAGAAGCTGAGTCCAAATGTTATTAGTTCCTGATTGTCTGCTTTGATTGTAAAAGCCACCTTCACATGCTGCAGTATCTTGTGACGTAAAACTCCATGTCTCACAAAACACATAAGATTGGCAAAGGAGTTAAAAGAAACAATGAGTGTCATAAGAGACTCATTTGCCACATGTATCCTGTCACTTTTCAGCCTGGAAACAGTGTTACTCACCACAACTGAGTGTAGATTTCTGGGACCTGTTGAACACTTCCAACCTCTGCTTGTTGTGTGTTAGTGCTGCAATTCTATGGTAGTGCAAGCACACATTAAAGCAACATCCTCCTCTTCCTGTCTGCCACCAGGATGCCAGCTTAGATTGTTGAGAATTTTATAACCATGCCTTTATACCAAATATGTTAGAAATCACCTCAGAACAGTCTGAGATGTCTGAAATGTCTTGTGAGGAGACACAGAGATGGGGAAAAACTCAGTCCTAAATCTTACCAGATCTTCAATTTACTCTCTTTTTCTTCAGTATCACCCCATTTAATTCAATTCTTGTTTTCCAGATTTGCAATAGCAGGTTATTTTGCATCTGCAGACACAAATCCAAATCCTGATCCCATTAAAGTTAGTGGCAAAACTTCCAATAACTTCAACTGCACCAGAACTTGGCTCACTGTGAACAAAATGTTGTTCTGAAGGCAACATGTATTGCCACAAGGATTCAGACATCCATAAATCCGTCAGGCCAATGAGTACTTCCATCTGCCATCCAGCATTTGCAGCTGGGTGTGTTAGCAATATGAGCTAGAGAGTGAAAGTTACCAGCAAATGCATTTCTGAAACCGTTTCTCTCTTATTCATGAGGTTTTTGCATTTACTGGCAGAAGGATAAACAGCTTCCAGAGCATAGCAGTGTATGTTCAGGTTGGGATCCTGAGACAGGAGCTTGGATGCCAATGAGATGGGCACCTTAAAAGTGCTGTAGTTAGATCTGTTTTAAAGAAGCTAGTTTGGGTCTCAGGAAAGCTGAACTCATTTCCCAGTTCTGCCACCAACCTCCTGTATGTCCCAGGGCTAATCATTTGATCTGCCTCAGTCTCTTTACTACAGCATTTCTAACTCCTAACCTTTGTATATGCAGTTTTTCAGATAAGGCTATAATTCACATAATAGTAATAGTAATTGTAATAAGAATAATAGTAGCAACCATAATGACAATCTGGTTTATACACTGCATCAAATCTCAGCCACCAGCATTAGGCCAACTGCATTCTGGCAGAACTTTCACAGCTGAGCAGCACACACGGGAACCCTTTAGAGAGGAAAAAACCCTTTCCCTTTCCTGGTGAGTAATTTTAAGGACTAGACTGGTAGTAAAACCAGAGTGCAACCTGGAGGCAATTTGGCCAGCATTCTGAAATGAGCTTTGTTTAAGTCCATAAATGTTTTTGAGAGGTCTGTTTTAACAGGGGCCAGAGTGCCCAGGGGTGACTCTTTTTAAAGTGCTTTGTTTTGTTAATAATGATTTGTAAATGTTGGCTGTCGGAAGTGCCACTATCTTGGAAAAGTCTTGGCTGAGAAATACAGGTACCTTGTGTTACTTAACATGCTTCAAGTGGTTTTCCTTGCAGTAGTGCCTGTTAATGCCACAAGTCTGTGTGGCCATGAAATGATGATCTGCTGAGCAGCCCAGGTCTCTGCCTAGAGTCATCCATCCCTTCATTCAGCAGCATTTGGGAGGTCACCCTGGATAGCAGATGGCATTAGCCTGAGATTCAGGGAGCTGACCAGCTTGGCGAGCTCACTGGGTCATTTCTGAGTGAGGGCAACTCATCCCTGGAAGATCCCTGCTGCAACCACAGCTGGGTGTGTTATCCTGTCAATAAAGGATCATTTTTTCCAAGCAATCCTCTATTGTCAGAGGGAGGACTCTCTTCAGGGCATGGAAAGTGTCCTGCTGGGATGTCAAACAGCAGTCATGGCGATGTCCTGAGCAGAGCAAAAAGGCCAAAGCCACCATTCATGGCATTAATTGTCAGAGAAAGGAAAAAAATATATCAGCTTTTTCAATGTCCATATTTATATGTAGTGGGAGTTAAGACCCCTAAGTGCTTTTGGGAAATGCCCAGAATTGTACCTGGTGCTGCTATTTCTCCAACCATGTACTGTGTGAAAACATGATCACTGCTATTTCCTATTAAATCCCGTAATTTGCTTTCCCTATAAGCACTGATACAATCCTCTGGGTCCTTTCAGAGGACCCAGCCTCATCTTTCAGGGATCCTGAGCACTCTTTCCACCCATGAAATTTACTCCAGCAGTTTCAGTTGGGATAAAATTACAACGGCCATCAATCCAACCCTCACACTTCAGAGCATACGTTAATCACCGCAAAGGGGAAGGAAGAAATTTTCTTCACACTTTATTAGTGCACAGCCCCAAACATTACAGATCTCAGTGCTGCTCTTTGTTTTGCATCTTTGAGGAGCATCCGTCATTGTCTGCTGATGGAAAGCCTGACGGAAAACCAGGCTGGACAGACCACCACAGTGCCCAGGTGGGATTTGCCTGACCTAATGCAACCACTTGCAAGTTTGGGTAACACCAGATATCCTTCTCTGGTTTGTGGAGGGAGCGGGAGAAGGTCAGAGAATGATTCATCCCATGCTAAGAGAGGTGTCTGAAGCAGCCAAAATAAATCACCTTTCAGGGGCCCTGACTCTTTGTTGGCTGTAGGTGGAGCCCATATGATTCACCAGTTTGAGATACTTAACTTGTAGATGGCTGAAGTGAAGCGAGGTGTTTCTCACCTCCTTTAGCCATGCCTGCTGTATTCCTGCTCCTCTGCAAGATTTCTTTTTCAGATGAATGAAATACCAGAATTTTTGCTTATGCATAATAAAAACTGCCCTGGGCATAATGCCTGTTAGCAGGTTGATAAGGAAAGCTAGCACAATATGGATGTGACATGATAATAATAATTGTTATTTTGGAATAGAGGAATATAACTGATGAAACAGCAGAAGGGACAGGCAAGAAGTCCTGCTCCAAAGTGATCTTGCACTGAGATGGAGTGGAAGAGGAGGGGAAGTTTTATTAATTATTGTACTTAAACCTGAGTGAAATGGCAAACTTTGCTGCTTTTAAAACTTCCCAGCTGTTCCTTCCTTTGTTCTGGTGGCTGCTTGGAAGTTTAAGCAGTGATAAAAGCAAGGACTCTTAAAGCAGTTTGCAAAGTTGTAGGAGACTTTAAACAGCTGGTATGATAAAACACCCACATTTCCCCTGACAAATGTAAGCTCCACCAGTAGCTTTTAGAGAAAGGATCCATACCAGAGCTGTAAAAGAAATAAAATGGTTAAGTGTAGAGGTGACGTTCTGGGTTTTCCCAGCTCAGTAAAGATGTATCTAACCAGCCATTATCACACAGGTGCACATATATCATTCAACATCAGACACCAAGGAAAAATAATCGCCTAGAGTGAGAGACTAAAGTTCAATGAAAGTTTGAAAGCATTACACACCAGCACTCCTGGAAGTATAATCAGACACCCCAAAAAAATGACTTCCAAGCTTTTGTTTGGTCAATGAGTTTGGGTTTTCTGGCTGCATCAAATGAGATCTCATACAAATCTGTCTTCATTAGACTTCTTCTAAAAACAATTGTACATTTCCTGGAAGCTCATTAACAGGGGAACATTGCCAGGCTCTTATTCATAATGGCCCTGATTCAGCAAAGTACTTAAACATGTGCTCTGGGCCCAGTGATTTATGATAAAAGGTATAAAAGCAACCCAAACTTTTCTTAGTTGTAGAAAATACTAAGCCCCCCTTTCACTTGCATTTTTAGTGAGAATTGTGGTCAATTCCTCTTATCTTTGATCTGACTTGTTTTAAATAATATGTTCAATATCTACTCATCTATGATTCTGTCAGTCAGCATAACATCATACCCAGCTCAAAAGTTTTGGTGACAGCATCTCTGCGTCTGCTGGTTCCTCCTGGTCTCTTCTGGAATACTTCACATTCCCCCGTGGCAGCACCAGCCATTACTTGTTGAGCACAAAGACTTCTCTGTCTCTGCCTGGTGTCTGTCCTACCTGATCAAAAATTCAGCACAAACATTTGACCTAATTAACTCTTGGTCAAACTGTCTCCTAAATGTCTCTTTCCCCACCAGTAATTTGTATTCCTTGCACTCTTTTAATTCTGCATTGGCCTGCTGTAATTTCTGTCCCACGTTGAATGACAAACTGTTCCGTGTATCAGCCACTGATTCCAGCTTGCCTTCTAAAACGCAGAGCTGGATGAGTGCTGAGTCACCCTGTTTTGAAGTCCTCTACGTTATGCAGTATGCTCTGTCATCAGGCAGTTTTTGATGTCCTTTACAAGTGTCTTTCTCTGAGTTTGCCGAGTTTTAATTGGCTCTTTCCAGCTGAACTGTGATGGAGATGTTGAAGGTGCTATAGGATGGCAAAGCTGTGCTGTTAACGTATACCGAGGGCCATCAAGCTCTGCTAACTGTCCTGCTGATATGTACTGAAAGCCTCCAAAGATATTATTGCCTTTGGATCCCTCTGCTTTTCATCGGCCAACCTGAGGCACCTCAGCAGGAAAAGAGTTTTCAGGAAGCCATACGTTCCTGTCTTTGCAAACCAGCTCCCTGGCAGGGCAGCTGCCTGTCACTCTTGCACACATGTATTTCTCACCCCTTTTCAGCTCTCAGGATCTTAGGGATGGCTTCTCAGTGTGATAAATTGTGGAACATACAGGGAGAGCTGACTTTCTGCCCTAACCCCAAGGCTAATCAGATACTGGATGGCAGCAGGACTGCTCCCAGCTCTGGACAGCATGCATGTGGCTGGACAAAACATTGACATGTTCATCAGACTCCAAAGGAGAATGAAGGGAAAGGCCCTTCATGTAGTTCTGGGGTTTTTAATAGTTTAAATATCTTTCTAATGCACTTTCCACGCTTGATTGAAATTGCTGTTCACTGCTGAACTGTTATCCAGCTTTGGTCCACCAGTGGAAGACCTTATCCCAACCACCTCCAAAGCACCAGTATCTACTGTTGCTTTGCCGAATTTATTGCTACTTCACTGTTCCTATTCCTGCAGGTTGATAGCCCCAACTGTAATTCAGTTTTTACTACATACTAGGCACTGTACAAACATGTAGGCAGGGATTAGCATCCCTCTGAAAAGGTCTATAAACTTAACAGATGAATAAAAAATATAAGGAGGTGAAGTGGTTTGCCAGGTGGAGAAGATGATTTTCATATTTGCACCTGATGGCACCAGGTCTCAGTGCCTGGTCATTAATCCCCAATTTCCCAAGAGAGCACGTGTGTTTACCTGCTGGAGGTTTGCAGCTGGAATTATTACAGTTCTGCAGGAGACAAATCACTGCTTGCATGACACATGGAGTTGTACAAAGTCTCACTACAGAAAATGTTTCATGATATCGATCTTCCAAAGCATCATCACTGGCAGCAGGACACTGGCTTCAGAATTGGGTAGATTGTGCTTCCAAAAGCTAATTAAAATCATTAGCAGCAATCTGTGATCAACTGCCAGAAGCTATCCTTCATAACAATAACCTCACTTTCCCCCTTGTCTGCTTGAGTAAATTTAAGAGTTATTCTGAAGTTTATTATCTCCCTTTTAAAAAATAATTCATGTTTATTTTATAGTAAGGAGAGACATCTCAAAATGATTATGTATACCCAGATAAGCAATAAAAATCACAGAGGTCATGGAAGAGAGCCTGTTTACGAATGTTACAAGTGCTCTGTCTCGGCTGCTAGGTTCAAGCCCAGAATCTTTGCCAAATCCCTTGAAGTCAGATATCTTTGCACTCTCTGCTTGTTACAAATGCTGCTTAATAGGAATAGGGTGGAAGGATGAAAGGGGAATTTTTGATCAGAAAATAGTCATGAAACAATATCACCATTTAATTTTCCCCAAGTTTCTAATTCCCTCATCCTCCACTGTTTCCAGCTTTGTATCCTTTGGAAATGGAGAGAAACAAGAATTTCATGCAAGCTTATATATGTGTATTTGTGATATGGATAAAAAATTTGACAAGGATTTATACAGCTTCTGAATACTTGAATTAAGAGTACACTTGCTCTAAGTGCCTGGACAGAGAAGGGTAGCTCAGTTCACTGAATATAGGTTGTGACCCTCAATAAATCAAATTAATACTGCTCTCCATTGAACCTTTACTTGTCCTGGCTGTTTAAAGTGTATTGTATTTGCCTTTACCATGTTGTACAGTGATTCTTCAGGTGCTGACACAAAGCATTACAAATGTGGTCTATTTGTAGGGCACATTACACCTGCAATGTGCTGTGTGTCTGCTGCAAGAGGTGTGTTAATTTCAGCTGTACTGGGAGCTGCTTGCCACAAACATTTTGGCAGTGAAGTGGACTGACTAAAACAAAAGCGTTTGGGCTACTGTGGGCAATTCTTTGTGTGGCTGATTGCTTTCATAGACATGGAGATTCATGCTGGAAACATGGTTCTAATAATTAAATTCATTTGGATATCTAGTGTAGAGTGCTGGTTTAGTTCTGTCATAATGAATTCCAGTTTTTCTTCTTTTCTGTTTGCAGCAGTATAATTCTTACTGGAAGAATCATTTCTGCTCTACTTCTGCTTTCCATTGTCTAGTTAGCTCTAGTGCCATCTATTAAATGGATTTGTCCAACTTTATAGTTTTTAAAAAGAGCAGGTCCAAGTGATTTCTCTATATCAAATTATCAAATACAAATCTCTGAATCCTGGGTGATTAAACTGTAGCTAAAGTTGTTTAGTGACACTGTTGTTGTGCTCTGGCTCTTTAAGTGCCAAAATCTCATTGCTCTTATTCTGGTTTTCTTGAGCAAAAAGCAGCATTGGGTGACATGGTTTAGTGTGAGGTGCCCCTGCTTATGGCAGAGGGGGTGGAACTAGATGATCTTAAGGTCCCTTCCAACCCTAACTATTCTATGACTCCATGATTAATGATGATAACTGGCAAACAGCAGTGGTAGTAAAGAACTGATGTCTGCTGAGGACAGCCCTGGCTGCAGGAGATTGCCTGTAGTGCCTGGGTGAACAGCAGAAGAGCCATGGTCTGCTTCGTCTCCAGCAAAGATTGGTTGCTGGTGATAGTATTCTCAAAGAGTACAGATGTGCCTTTCCTGTGTGTGATGCTGCAACAAGCTCCATGCGGGACCCCACTTTTTTTTCACCAAGACCTATAAAACTACAGTGTTTGCTGGGTGTGAGCACTGGTTATGCTTGTGACACTTGTGTAAGGGCCTTGCCCATGGGCTCCTGATGGAGATTTAAGAAGTCTCCTGCTGGCAAGGCTTGCAGGCTCTTAACAGACCTGCTTTTCCATGCTGAGGAAGCAACTTCAGTGCCTATGAGAATATTACTCTAGGCCTGAATCCAGTGACCTTTATTCAGCTGTTACTCAACCAGAAGGAAAATGATGGAAATTGGAGGAGGGGGAGATTGAAAACCTTTTGAGGGAATGTTTTCCTATATGGTGCCGCCAGGACTGAAATGGCACACATTAGCCACTGCCTAGAGGATCACCTCTGGCTGGTACAATGTCCATGTGCCAGGTAAGACTTTGAGGGATCATTCTCCACCTGTGATAACTTATAGATGGCTTTTTTTGTACTCTAAGTTCCCTTGAGAAGAAGAGGGGAATACAAAGCTATTGTGTCACCCAAGAGGGAGGCATTCACCCAATTAAGGGGTTAATACACTCAATCTCCTCAGCCTATTGCCCACATCTGTAGCTATCTGTCTGCTCCTCAGTCCATCTCTCTTCCAGCTGAATCTCTCTTCTCCAAGTGCTCCACAAGCTTGGGACCATCCTTGGCCTCTCCGCAGGCAAGACTGAGTACACAAGGAAAACAGATAATAAAAAGAGGCATTTTTGCACCCTCAGTTGGAGATAGAGGCAACCTAAGGCTCTGCTTTCTTGACAAATAATATGCTGCAAATTCAACTCCTTGGACAGATGACAAAGGGTACCTCAGAAGTGTGGCTGGGAGGAGAGATTCCCATCCTGCCCAGCCGTGAGTTGGAGCTGTGTGATTCCCTTGTGAAGTATGCTCAAAAGGCTGCTCAGTGGTTGTTCTATCTGTTCAGCTGAATACAAGGTTTAGAAGGCAATGCTTCAGACTGCAGGATGAAAAGATAAAAACTAACAGCATTTCCCAGCTTTAACTGAGGTGCTGCTCAGTCAGAATCTGCTCAGATTCCTTTAGAAGTGGTAAATGCTCCATCCGTGGCAGTGTTCATGGCCAGGTTAGACAGAGCCTTGGACGACGTGGTCTAGTGTGAGACGTCCTTGCCTATGGCAGGGAGGTTGAAAATTTATGATCTTAGGGTCCTTTTCCACCCTAACTATTCTACAATTTTATGAAATAGCTGGTTAACCCTGAATATGCCCAGAAACTGAACAAAAGCTTCTGCAATCCTGGTCTCTGCCATGAACAAAGGCTGTTCCTGCAGCACCTGAGCTGCATAGCTCAGTGACAACTGGTTTTAAACCATGACACAGCCACATCTGCAGCCATTCTGGAGGAAAGCAGCAGCCCAGCCACATTCATCAGTTCATAGAGAGTCACTATAGCAGCTGTGTGCACCATTCACCTACTGGTGGGCTCTTTTCAGTTTTTTTTCTTTCTTTTTTGAGTAGTAGGAAGCATCCTTCAAGTGAACATAAGACCATTTGATGTTACCATAAACCATTCTGCTGGCTCAAATCAAAGATGAGGCACTGAGGTGTTGTAAAAATCTTTGAGTCAACTAAAGACAGCTGGTTGAATCATTTCCCAGATTTTCATATGACTCATAAATTTGTTACATAGTGAGGAAATTCCCTGAAAGCTTCTTGGCAGGCACTTCCAGTCTGACCAGTAGCTAAGAAACACATAACCTTCCAGTTACAGGGGGGGAGCAGTGTGGGGAGGAAACAAAGAAGACTCTGCCTTTGGGTTTGAGCATGGGGTCAGTTGAAAATGTATTCCTGCCACCAAAGCCACAATCTTCCTGCACAAGAGGCCAGGAGATTTAAGGGGCAGCTTCTCGGATGTAATACATATGTCCAGAAGAGTCTGCCTCTTCCCTCCCTCTCCTTCTACAGATACATCCCACTCCACACGTGCACAGAAGTGCACATGGCAGGACTCTGTGACCTGTGGTGCACAGACCTGTGTATCAGTTGAATACATGACATTAGAACTCGTTTCATTTCTTGACAGGTAGCCAGAATCCTGTCTTATTCAGTCATCTAAAAGCAAAACTGCAGATGTTTCTGTCACCAAGATCCACATTTCTTTGGGTAGTTAATGGTGAGCACCAACGTGCACCTCTAAAGGGAAAAGCCTGTCTACCTAGTGTAGGAAGGTTGCATGCTTGTGGTTTGGGCTGTTTGTGGGTATTTGTGTTCCCCATAAGACTTTCAAAGTTTTTTTTCTTGCACCACTGACTATGTAGACAGAAATGTCTTCCTTCAAGGGAACAGATTAATTAAACACCTGTCCTCTTTGCAAAGATTGGGACCTCAGTGATGGGACCTCAGCTCCCTCACGTAGTCTCCCTCAGATTAAGAAGTGTGAATAAATCCCAGTGACCATCTGTGTTAATGCAAGCATTGGGCCAAGTTCTTGCCTGGCACCACGGAGAGCTTTTGAGCCTGGAGCTGCCCAGAATAGACTGTTATCCAGAAAACACCCCCAGCTTCAGATGTCGCTGGTGTAGATATCTGCATCTGAATTACTCAATTATACCTTCATAGAATCATATAATGATTTGGGTTAGGAAGAACCTTAAAGATCATCCATTTCCAGCTCCCAACTATGGGCAGGAACACCTTCCACTAGACCAAGTTGCTCAAAGCCATGTCCAACCTGGCCTTGAACACTGCCAGGGATGGGACAGCAACCTGTGGCAGTGTCTCACCACCCTCACAGTAAAGAACTTCTTCCTAATATCTAATCTAAATCTACCTTCTTTCATTTTAAGCCACTCCCCCTTCTCCTATCATTGCATGTCATTGTAAAATGTTCCTTCATGACTTTCCTCATGGCCAAAGGAAAGCAGAACCAAATTCTTATCCTGAGTTATTGAAGACCCATGTCTTCATCTCTGGTATCATATAGATAAGTTTACAATATTTTTTTTCATGTCCCTGTGATATATAAAGAATAAAACAAGGGAAACATTGTTGAAAGCTGTGATGTGACATTATTAGTACCTCTATAGCAAGACTTCTGGTTGTTCTCCTGGGTCTCTAAACTCCATGCTTAGTTATCTTTTGAGAAACCACCAAGGTATCTGTTGGGCTTGGTGAGACAAATTGTTGTACAGCCTGGGCGTAAACAGGCACCCATGCTGGGGATGCGTATGTCATAGAATCATAGAATCAACTAGTTTGGAAAAGACGTCTAAGATCATCAAGTTGTGCTTTGTTGGTGCTTGGTGTGTAGGCAGACCAGTCATCTCAGGGTGGTTCTCTGTCACAGGACCATGGGGAGAATCCATAAACCAGCTGCATTAATTGACTCCAGTGCATGGGGTTGAGTGATGGGAGTGAGACGGTGTCCAGGTTAGAGAGTGTGAAGATGATGAGGGCCACCTTGCAGAGACACAGGGACCACCAGGGAGGGACATGGACTCCAATTTGGGAGCTGTCAGTTCAGATATTTTAACTAGCGCTTCAAAAGCTGTGTGACCTGGCAATTTGCCCCATGGAGTTTGAACACATTTAATTAATCCATTAGGTAATTCAACAGGCATGGATGGACAACCATGTATTAAGTTCCATTAAAGTCCCAGTGCTTGAGCACACACAGGCACATGCACAACGTAACGTTGCTCTCTTCTCCCCAAATCCTGCTGTGTTTAAAAAGGCCAAAGGAAACACAAATGGCTTTTTTTATTCTTCCCTGTAAAAAAAAAACCAACTTGCAAACTCTGAGCAGCAAGAATGGATTGCATTTCAGGGGCTTGTTTATTCATCCAAAGCTCAAAAGATTTAAGAGTTTAAATAAAATGTCTGAATGAGGCTCCGTGTATGTGAGCCTCTGAAATGCTCTTTTGAGACAGACATCTGACGCCTCAGAGGAGCTCCTCAGTGGCAGAGAGGGCTTTAGCAGCTTCAGTTGTGAGCAATTAAAGTTGATCAGGGCTTCGGACTGGTTGAAAACAGAAAATCATGCCCAGTCCAGCTCTCCAAAATGTTTCTTCCTGTCACATATTTGCCACAGCTTTAGCTTCAAGTTGCAGGATGAAACATAGAGCCAATCACCAGGTTTAGGAGTAAAAAGGTTCCTAGGAATTCAGAAACTCTACCAAACTATTATTCTGACTGCTTTCCAGATTGAATCTTTCTTTTTTTTCCTCTTTCTTTTGGTTGCTTTAATTTAGTAGAGGAAGTGAAGGCAAATAGTTTAATCATAACCATCCCTAGGGGCAATTTAGAATCATTTTCTCATTAGTGCATATAATGCGCAGTATAAGTAATGTTCAATCAGATGGTTGCTACAAAGGCCTGTGCAGACACTGAAATGAAATGCAGTCCAATGCTATGAATAGTTGAATAAGAATAATCTCAACTTCTTGTATCTCGCTTCTTTGTTGGTGGGTGAATAGGACTTTCCCTCCTCCTTTCTTCTCTCTCTGTTTTGGGGGAGGGAGGGGATAATCAAACTTTCTTCTAAATAGTAAAATCAAGTTATAAACGTGGAGGGATTCCAAGACTGTAAAGGCTCCAGGGAATTCAATCACAGACAGCCAAAGCCAAGAAGTATTTGAAGACAGAGAAGAAAAGAAAAACACAAGCAGGAAATACGTGCTCCATAAAGATGACTTAACTGGGAGACGTGTCACACATTGGAACTAGATGATCTTAAGGTACTTTCCACCCTAACTATTCCACAATTCTATGACCTACAAGAGGGTCCAACAGCAGTACCTGTGGGTATTTTGGGAGAGGCAGTAGCTCCAAGGGCTTCTTCTCCCCAGAAAGCCACTCAACTGATGATGCATTTAACTGCTCCCCAGTTTAATCACACAAGCTTGCATGGGTCAGGCTTAAAGTCAGATCACTGAAATTACACCAGTTAAAAAGCAAGCTATGAAGATCCAAGATGGTGGGGAAGAAGTTCTTGCACCCTCTCTTCTGCAAGAGCTGGCACACATTGGATTACACCACAGGGTGTAGATGGGTAGATAATCAAAAGTAAAATACCTAGTGCTTAGATGGCCAAGCAGCTCAGTGATTGCCATCAGTGATTGTGTTCCCATCAGCTGTAGTGGGCTGCTCAGTGACAGCTATGACACATAGCTTGGATCTCATGGATCATCCTGGTTATGATGGCAAACACAGAGACCACTGCTTGTGATTTCTGTCTGCCTTTCTCTGTATTTCTCAGTAGGCTCATGGTATGCTCAGGGTGGTACCCACTGGCTTTGATGGACCCTATCTGGGAGAATGATGAACTCTGGGATTTTCTGCTTTCCAGTTGGATCCAGGGTGGTGACTGGGATTGGATGTTGTCTCTTGGATATCTAAGTCTCTGCATAAAAATGCACTTCACTCGCCTGTTTTTCATAGGTTGGAAGAGACACGAATGCTGCTACCAGCATCCACAGAGATCAAAGGTATGAAATAGGACTCCATAGCAAGGGGTTTTGCAGATCATTTTTCAGTATCATTCAATGAGGGCTTGAACCTCCCAAGTTTCACTTAATTCTTCATAACTGAATAAACCCAAAAATTCAAAGTGAAACTCAACCCAGAAATCCACGTTCAGCTTGGTTTTGGATGGAAACCAAAGGAAATCATTTAATCCCAACATGGTTTCCACCAGAAGCTCTGTATTGGTTTGGGTTTGGTTGAAACTCAGCTTTTGCTTCCCTTTGCTGAACAGTTCATGTAAACTATGGGGTAAGAAGAAACAAATTCAGGAAATACTGGTGTATTTTCCTGTAACAGTTCAAAAATATCTTCTGAACTCTATCAAACACATCAGTTCCATGAAACTCCAGGAAACACATCAGTCCAAATTCTCTGTAAATTGGAAATAAGATAAATTTGTCACTGTTTATCTTCAACACAAATACAGATGTCTCAGCACTGGAAGAACTTTGAATATGTGGCATGAAAGCTTTTCTCATAGGTAGGAAAAAAAAAAAAAAGGCAACTCAAAATAGATTTTTGTTTTGATAGACAAAAATGAAAGGCCTGGACAATGCTATAAACTAGTTTTTCCTCTCGCTTTTACAAAGCTTGACAGAAGCAAAAGCATCACACTTACTGCTGTAACAGACTTGGAGGATTTTTTCTGAAATCTTAAAAATCGTGGAGTTATACTAATGTCCTGTTGTGCAACAGACTTGGAGCAATTAAGGACAAGTCTACTTATTAGTTTATGGGCCCTTGCAAGAAAAGCTTAATAATAAGAATAAAGGTGACGATAGTTCAGATAGTATATTAGTTGTGAGTAGTGGATGTATTGAAAATGGATGTTTCTTATTTTAGGATATATTTGTAGAAGTCCTATGAGAGACTGTCATAAAATGGCAAGTTTACTAGACAGGCTTGTCTAGCTCATATCCGTTAGACCATGAGAACATGATGTTTCATATGAAGGGACAAGAAACCATAATTTATGCTTATGGGATGAGCAGTTCTGTGCAGAAGTATTTTGCTACCCCAACAATTAGGGGTAATCTGAACTCAGAGGATGAAGTACTTGGTCCTTTCAGTTTACAGATGAGTTGCTATCAGTAGCTCTGGACTGCTACCGTAAATTGGTATTTTCCTTTAGGCATGCTGGGTGGCAAAAATACTTGTTTCCAGAGTTTTTTGTATGGTCATTACCCCATAGGGAGCCCTGGGCATCTGCAAGCTGTGTACGAGGCAAACATACACCCTGGAGATATTTCATGGAAATTCCACTCACTGACTTTTTGGTTGTTTCTCCTCAAATGCCTCATTAATATATTCTCCACTAATAAATCTTTAAATTGCTCAACCAGTTCTGTAGAAAATCAAAGTACAGTTGGGGGAGTGCTTGCTTGCAACATATTTTTCTGTAGAAATAATTATTAGCTAATAAAGTTGGAAGGATCTTGGCAGAGTTAAATCCTCCACTGGGATTGGGTGCTTCCTCTTTAGATGCTCTTGAAAAGACTCAAATTAATTTTGCCTTTGTTATAATTTGATTAGTTCTTGTTTCACAAGTGGTTGAGCTTCACAACAAAGATTTATATCTGTGCAGCTAACCTGCATAATAGCGCTTGTTGCTTCTTTTGACTTTCTTTAATACATTCAGTACAGTACATAAGCATATTTTAAAGACATGTGGAAATACAAACATAAAGAAAAGACTTGAATACCAAACCGCATGCATGATGTTGTTGTGTTCCTCTTCTTACTTTGTCTGCATGCAAGAACATAATGTGTTTCAGCCAGGCCATTGTCAAAACAGACAGAGATTAATTGCTGCAGCCATTTGTTTTGTTACAAGAAAGATAAAAATAACTCATGACTCATGACAACAGTGAATATTGCAGAGCCAAACCCTGCATCCTATTTGCCATTTTGTAGCCTCGGTGTAGAAGCAAAAATGTGATTTTGAGAAATGATCTGATGCTATATTTAGTACCTCTACAGTATTTATGTAGCTAAGGAAGTAGGTGTCTGGCATTGTCTTAAAGGACACACAGATGTGGTTCGAGAGGTTGTGGATATGAAGTATTGCTGATGGGGCTGGAAATGACTTGTGTGTATTAGTAGGTATGGCTGCAGGGCAGGGGACATAATCTTACAACACATCAGGATTCAGAAATCAGGGAAAACCCATAGTTTTGCTGAGGCTGTCCTTCAGCATGCGCATGCCATTTATTAGCATGTGTTCATTGGGCATAGACCAGGTGCTTAGGCTTTATGTGGAGGGGACCCTCAGTCTTAGAATGAGGTTTGGAAGGCTGAATTTCACCCTATCATGTGGGACTTTTCCACATGTAGGGGGCATGCACATGAGTATTATTGCCCATTTCCTTGTATACTCTTAGCATTCTGAGGTTTCCAGCCATTGGGTTATTAGCTTGGACAAGGAGATGGACTTCAACTCTGAATCATTTTCATGGCTTTAGATGACCAGTCAATCTCACCTCTGAGCCTGGAGAAATCTTGGAGCAGATTCTCCTGGAAGGCATGCTAAGGCACATGAAAAACAAGGT
>JBAFWW010046164.1:28121-53296 GCA_036873685.1 Agapornis canus | reverse complement strand
ATCTGAGAAGCCTTCTTACTGGAACAAACCCTGTCCCACAAAAAGGTTCTGTTTTAACAAGTCAGTGGTTTTGGATACAAACAAATATATTGTGGGAAATTCCCACCAAGCTTTGCTTTGTTGTCCTTCAGAAAAAATCATGTAAGAGATAATTACTGGAATAGCATTTACAAAGAGATATACATATTATCCTCTATAGAGTCCACACAGAGTGACATGGAGTTATCTAGGACAAAGACTTCAAGGAATTTAACCTTTCATCTTTAGGGCAGTAGAAATCCCTGATCCTAGAAAATCAGCCAGAGATAAATAAACAACCAAATTCTGTACCATCCCCTACAAGCCATGATTTAATCAGTCTGTAGTAAATTTAATGGGAATTGTGCTGAAGCTTGCCAACAGACTCTGGAGGACAGGAACCAAGATGTAGCAACCAAGAGGTTATTGACGTAATGGACCCAACTTTCTTGACCAATGTGTCCTAGAAATGGAAACTGAGGGTGACATTGCTCAGTCTGGTGAAACAGCTATGTATGTAACTAGTCTCACTGAATTCAAACATGTCCTAAAAAGGCACTTGGCAATCTTCTGGCTGCAACAATGTGAGAAGAAGACAAATAACCAGAGTAAGAACTATGTGCACTCATTGCACCTCCTGGGAATTTCTGAAGAATTTCTGAAGAAGATTCCACTATTTCCTTGTTCTAAAGAAGAAGTATCCCTGCCCTGTCCAAATATTGAAGAAATGAAATGAAGTTTGGCATCTTAGGTTCGGAGCATTAACAATTACTTAGACTTTCACCTCTGCTCAGGTCTGATTTATGGCTTTCATCTTGCAGGACACAGTTCAAATCACCATTCACTAGATCCACAGGAAGAATCTTCAGGCCAAATCCTTATGGCAACCCGCTGCTCCTCTGGCTTTCTGCACCACCAGGAAACATCAGTGAATGCCAAACCTTTGCAACTGCAGAGGAAACGAAGGGAAATGGATATTCATATCTACCATTACTTTCATAATTGGTTGTACAGGGAAAAACAATCTTACCAGGAAATCCTCACAAGTCTGAACCACATCTATAAGCCTTGTCTGCTTGCCAGTTCTTCTGATGAACCACAGGAAATATACTCCAACTCCAGCACAGACTGTTCAGAGGAGAAAAGATAGGCTCATTAGCACAGTCACCTACAGGCAGTAGGCACACACACAGAATGTTCAGCCTTTGGATGGGCAGCGCAGATGCAACCAAATGGGATTGCCTGACATGACTGGATTATGTATTCTTATTTATGTTGATCCTGTAACCCTGGCTGTGGTTCCTTATCAATGCACGCATGACCTTGCTAGAGCAGGCTGTTAAATCCCAAGCTCATGTGCATGAGAAACCTGGATAACAAATGTTCCTCTGCATGCAACTCTCCAAAGAACTATACTTCTGGCTGGAGGATAAGTAGCTCTTCAGTAAAAACACTAATTGCTGCAGTGATCAGTTAATACTCATTGGAGTGCAGTTGCTGCACAGGACTTCCTAGGCATAGTAAACCACAATTAAAGCATACCTTTTTGGAAAAAGATATGATTTTGTCAAAGCTAACTACAACACACCATGAAATGTATTTAAATCAATAATCTGATTCAACAAACTGAACAGTATATTTAAAACTAAATACATCAGAAAGTAAATTAGGGGTATTCCACTGGACTGAAGCGAAATTCCCTGTCATTAAATGGAGAATTTCACTAGATTTATCAGCTTCCTGTCTATAAAATGTTTAGTAAATTTGTATATGCCACACTCATCTGCTTTCAAGTAAAGGCATTAGAAGCTGTCTGATTAAAGGAATTTTTGTCCTTATCATTGAAATCCACAGGAAGATTTCTGTTCATCAAACGAAGGACAAAACCTTTGTAAAAGTTCCCTTTTGAAACCGATTACCTGTACTGTAAGCTAAGTGTTGCTCTCTGGATCCCACCATGGCACTCTCCTAATTTTGCGAGTTTAGGAATAGCCTGTCAAAATTCTGAAAAGCCAGGGAGTCCTAATCACGAGCAGCTTGTTCCAGCAAGAATCGTATTTCCTATGTTGCAGGACAGCACTGCTTCATTTGCACCTCACAAAAATGGGCTTTTCCTCCCCGGTTTCTCAGCTGAATGCAACAGGACACTTCCTCTGGCCCTTAGCAACAGCCCTTAGCAAGGGCTGACGGAGAAGAGCAAGGACCAAAGCCAGGACTAGCAAAGAACTATTGATTCGTGAATGAAAGAGAACATTTTCTGAAATAAAAATTCAGCTGGTCACAATAACTCTACGAGGAGTCTGAGTTTATGACTAGAAGTAAAAAGGACAGGCAAGTTAAACTGACATTGATCCCACTGTCATTCCAAGGGTAATATTTTCATTATGATAAAAAGTTCTTTAACAATCTCTCTGGTGAACTGGGCACAAATATGCTTTTCTTCTGCATTGGTCCTGCCTATCTTCCTGTTCCACCCATTTTTATATTATTAAAAAATATTTGTTTAGGCAATGCAAACAAAATCCCCCCTTCTCCCATGTGCTTAAGTTCCCTTACCGTTTATGCTATAATGTAGTACAAGACCAGCGAGACAACTGAGACTTCTGTTTCAAATCAGGTTTTTTGTTTCCTTTTCAGTCTTCACTCAGAAAAGTGGTCATAAAAATTGCCCAAAATGTTAGTGGCATGTAGGATGTGGATACAACCTCTGCAGCACCCCTTCCATACAAACATACAGGCAGAGGAGCATA
Organism: Agapornis canus; assembly: GCA_036873685.1. Taxonomy (NCBI): domain Eukaryota; kingdom Metazoa; phylum Chordata; class Aves; order Psittaciformes; family Psittacidae; genus Agapornis; species Agapornis canus. Next base: position 50,528 of record JBAFWW010046164.1, on the reverse strand, counting down.
CATACATACATACATGCAAACACACTTATGTAGGTGGACAGACAAGTGTGTTGTGTCCACAGAAATATTTTTGTGTTTCTTAATATGGAATAATTAACACAAAGTTGCATATATATATATATGCATATATATAGTGTGTATATATACGCACAAATATATACATATACATATATACACACATGTATATAGACATATATATACACATATATATATACACACACATGTATATATACATATATATGTAACTTCTTCAGACATTTTTAAACCTTGGTCCCTAAAAGTCAATAGATAAAAAGATGCAATCACAAATAACCCTATGGATTCCCATCTTGCATAAATTTCTGCAGTTTCCTCCTTCATCAGGCAGTAATTTGTCTCAGTAACATTTTTCATAGCAGGGAAATACTTTGTGTGCCTTTCACCACTGCTCCAACAACATATAGCAGTATTGCATGACAAAATGTACTAGTAGCAGATAGACAACTATTACTTGTTATTTTAAAGCATCAACAGTGCATTCACGGGCTGCACAAAAGACAGAGTCTCTGACTGAAGTCCTGTAGAGTGCTTATGAAGATTTATGTGATTTTTTTCTGCAGCTTATGATGTGGCAGAATGACCAGTTTATAGTGTGGGTGGAACTTTGCTCAACACATGAAAATGTCTCCACTCTCCAGATTATGTTCTCCCGTGGTAGGCAGTAATGGTTTCTTGCCTTCCATATGGCCACCATGTGCCAGCAGACACCAAATTGGTATGTGGGTTAAATGTAAAATAACCACAAGAGCTCCCAAGCCAATAATTACAAAGCTCTTTTTGATATGGTTAGTGTATCATTATCTGTACTGTGCAATAATAAAACAGAGCTCTTGTTGTCCCTCTCTTCTCCTTCAGTAGCTGGGGAGCTTAGTGCAAAACTGCCACACACAATTGGTGTTCATGAAATGCTTTTAGGAACTGTCATAGCAGCAGCAAAAGCACACCAAGTTCTCAGTTCTAATTAGACATTAGCTTGAATAAAATGCTTTAGGGAAGAAGTAAAATGAAAAAGCTTTATTCTGTGCCTTCACCGAAGGCACGTATCTTGCATCCTGCTCTGAGTTGCCCAGTCTCTGGGGTAGATCAGCTGGTTTGGAGAGCTTCTCAGACATTTAAGAAGGCCTTCTGTCCATTTAAAGCCTAAATTATCCATTTTTAGCACTCAGCACTTGGGTGTACAAGGAACACACGGCTCTGTAAACATTGCTAGTTTCCCACTTCTATCCAGGTGCAGTTCAAGGCTTGGATGTGAAGTGTTTTATGATTTCAGCCTTGCCACAAGTGCTAGTCCCTGTGCTTTTACCCAACAGCTGAGATAAGCTGGGATTCAGAAGCTAATGCCTTCTGGATAAGCCTAGCTAAAGACTTAGGGACAGGTTGCTCTCAGTAAAGGGCTCATGGCTACTGCTTTGCTTTGGTGCACTAGATCCCAATGATCCCAAGCTTTTTGCAAGGGTTTTAATTATAGATTTGAGATTTTTAGAAGGTGAATTTACTGGGAAGGGTTTGTTGAACAGAGAGTGCTGACAGTGGCTTTTCTCTTAGACTTGGTAAATTAGGATTGTTACTGGTCATGGTATGTTGTGTGTGATTATGACTGACCTGCTGTGTTAAATGAAAACAAGTAGGACTTCTCACTCATTTGTCTTCTGAACATGCAGTTCGGAGCATTCTAGCTGTCTGATCCAGGATGGGCTTCCTACTCATCTTTTTGCAACATCTATAAAGCAATAGATGAGCACAAATCTGTATTTATCTGAAAATACACAAACATGCCCAATAATCAGGAATAGAGAAGCTGGTACACATATAAAATCCAGTTAGAGAGTAACTCACACAAATATGACTTTCAGTTTTGTCACCCATTTATCATTTGTAACAACTGGCAGTATTTTTGATGAGCTTTTATAATCTTCTTCCTTACAGTGGGTGAAGTACATTATTATGGTACTGTATTCATTATACACTAGTAGTCTGTCTAGGGTACTACACAGATAAAAGCTATGTGTATATATGAATGTGTACAGGGGCAGGGCTCTAAGGGATCTGTTGTTAATGCTCTGTAATGGGTCATCAATGTTTCACTGCATTTGATGTTACTTTCTGGTGGAAGACTTACACCTGAAGGAAGTGAAAGACATCTCAGTGGCAGCTTCTCCAGCTGTGGTATCCCATCAAGGTTGCACATTGCCTGCTCTGTACAACCAAGAGCATGGCATGTTATTAAGAACCATGTCACATGTGAAGAGAGGCTGCAGGTCCTTCTCATGTTTTGTATGAACAATTCCAGCTCGGCTTTAACCTTTATTAAGCCTGTTAGGGATCCCTTGCACAAAAAAATCTTTCTGATTTACACTGGCAATTTGCACTTAATTACCATTGTGTTTGTAAGTAAAATGCTGGCCATATTATTTCTATACTTTTTTTTTCCCCCCAATCTGCTATAAACTAGTTGCTGGTTTCCTGACACAGACAGCTCCCATGGCTAGCAAACACCCTCTAAGTACTAGATTTGTGCACTGGCTCTCTGATTTGGCTGACAGACATGCAAAATCACACACTGGCAAACTGCTCCAAACCAGGTTGGCAGAGACTGAAAGCTGTTACTATCTGGAGTCTGTCCAGAGATAGATGGGAATTACAGTAAATTTAGAGTCTCAGTGAAGTTCCTGGCTGACCGGTATCTACATCACAAAGCCACCACTATACCCTTTGCTTGGCAGTAATTAGTACTTTGTTAACCATCTCCATAGGGAAACTGTTAGCAAAAAGCACAGGAAAAACCAGAGAGAGTATAGGGCAAACAGTTGAATATCCAGAGTAGCTATGTGCAAATTTAAGTAGTATGTTGAATAAATAGGAAAACTCAAAGCCTTCATATGCACAAACCCATGACATAATAGGTGCCATGAAGTCCTGATGGAACATATCAGGGAACTGGAATGGGGAAGCAGTTGCAACTTTTTTCCAGAATAGCCAGGACAAGGCATTTAGACATGTATACTTGCTGTCCACTTCAGAGAGATATAAGAAGCTGGCTTCTTGACTGCTTTTGGGTTGAAATGATGAAAGAAAAGAACAAGATATCTCATTGGAGGTCTTTTGAAGGAAGCTAAATGATGAGAAAGAAGAAATATGTGAGGCTCTTTGCTTGAGCAACTTACAGGGATGTTCAAGAGCCAGCCTCACCCCTACAAGGCACTTCAAATAGCATAATATCTACTGAAAAGCAATAGAGGAGGACACAGGTAGTTGTCAGGGTCATGGAAAATACAGAGGGCAGGTTTTTTCTCAGGAGAGGGGGTGAGAAGGAAGGATATTTGGGGACATATCTAAACTGGATTTGATTAGGCTAATAATGAGGGGTTTCTTGAGAAGGTGGAAGATAGTCTTGGTGAAAGCAAGTATAAAATGACAGACCACTATTAAAGGTGAACTAGGAAAGAACAGGTTTCTAAAAGTTAGCAAGCTGGGGTGGGGGCCTCTTGAGAAGGTAATTGAAAGGACAAAAGAGTAGGGAACCACGGACAGATACTGAAAAAAACCCCCATATTAAATGTTCTACAATAAGGTGTTCAAACACAAAGAAAAGAGAAAACACAATTGCAGATTGATGTGGTGCTCTAAGGCATTCTTTAGGCACCTGGAAATCAAAGCCTTACAGAAGTCCTGGAAAAACCAGGACAACTCTCTATGACTGCCTATATAACACAGAAGAATAAAGGAAAACATTTGGGCACACCAGGAGTTACAAGTAGCAGGAGGAAACCAGAAAATGTTACCAGAACATAAGATGAAAAAGGAAGTATTTAACAAAGGGAGCAAATAACAGAGCACGAAAGAGGCCAAAATATTTAAAAACTTTGTTGTTTTAGTCTTCAGTAAAGAAGTTAGTTGTGACCAATACTTAATACAATTAATTTAAACAAAAAAGTAGGAGGCATGCCAGAGAAGAGACAGAACAGTTAGAAATGTTTATCTAAATGAGTGATATTCAAGGCCTGACCACATTCATCCAGAAGTACTGAAGAAACTAGCCACAGTAATGTCTGAGCCATTAGCAGTTGCCTTGGAGTACATACAGGGTGGACCTGAGGGGCAAGTGGGGAATAAACATGATGTAATAAATACATCTAATACCTGTCTGTTGAAAAGGAATAATGAGATATAGGACAGTCAGCCTACCTTTGACACCAAGAAAGACTCCAACAACTCAGTATACTTGCAAGCATTTGGTGTCAAAAAGTAAAACCAAATCGCACCAAATCAGATTGATTTCCTTCTTTCCCCAGATAACTCTCATTCATAGCATTCCATAGGCTGTATCTTTATTTTAGCATTATTTTACCCTTTGTGGCATTCTTATGAACAAGTTGAAGACTAACTGAAAATGTTATCTGGTTAAGTGCAAGAAAACTTGATATCTAAAACAGTGCACAAAAAATTGCAGACACTCAGTTATGACACATCCAGTGGTTACTTTAAATGGCATCTCATTGGAAGATCTTGTCTATCTGGTATCTGCTTGATACAAGTGATAGGAGTGGTGGAACAGAGAACAAACCTATAAAATTTGCAGGTGACAGTGAGGAATGGGGAGGGGAGAGCTCCCAGGTGCTTTTGAAACCAGGATCTGAATTCAAAGTGCTCTTCACTCCAAATGAAACATATGAAGTGGAATTCAGTAAAAGCATATCTAAAGCTTTTTAGATATGCTTAGGGAAATCAGCTGAACATTTACACAATAGGAAACAAATTCATTATTTTCAGGAGTACTGCAGGAAAAAAAAGCTCAAAGTTATGGTGGATTTCAAACACAATGAATTAATAACATGGTGCAGTTGCAAAGAATGCTAGGCTTACTTTGGAAATATATTCAGAGCAAGACCATGTATAAGAAATGGGAGTTAGGAAGTTACTGCAAAAGTCCTGTTTCTAGGTCCAGGCACACTTAAAAAAATAGGCAAACTAGAGAGAATCCAGAAGGAATTGACAAATTTGGTAAGAATATATGAAGAAATGTAGCAGAGACTTCCTTCTTCTAGAGAGAAATGACAAGGGGCACAACAGCAAGCTGCCAGTACATAAGCTTGTTACAAAGAAGGAGGGGGACTGTTGTTTTGTAAGACAAAAAGAAAGGAGTTTCATTGGCAGCAAAGTGGATTCAGATCTGATAGTGAGGACAAAATTCTAGCTCTGGAGCCACTTGAGCAAACTTCATAGAAAAGGCTGTGGAGTCCTCCCTCCCTGGAAAAGGACTGTATTTTGAACACATGCAGCAGCAAAAAGTCTACAATAAAACAATATCACATAAACCAAATTTTCTTTCTGAGCCAGGCATCCCAGCCTGTCTTCCCCTGACAAATCGAAGGATTACTGGTAGCCTGCTTCACATGTTTACACAGCACTATAATTATCATTACCTACAGACTCATTGGGTTCTGATTTGTCCTCCACTGAATGATTGGTATCCTAGTAACAATTTCTTTGATTTTTTTTTCTATCAGATATTTTTATCTTTGCATCATTTTTCAAACTGCACACAGTAACAAAGGCTGAGGACCTTTCATGCTGTGTAAAGTCTATGTCCTATCATGACAGATAGCCTTTGTGATGCTCATCAGAAGCTCTTGGATCATGCAACTTGTTATGTCAGTTCAGAGCAGTCATTTCACCCAGTTTGCCTTCTCTGCAGTGGCTGTTGCCTTCACAGTATGCTCTTAATGAACAGAGAAATCAGAGAACAAGAAAGATTGCTTCAAATCAATTTTGCTCCCTCTCCAAATCAGTTTTGCTCCCTCTCCCTGTACTCAATACAGTTCAGCCAGACCAAACAACGTGGGTCTTAATTAGAAAGTTATCACTAGGCAAGGGACACGATGACTTCTTCCTATACATGCATCCACCATGATCTAGAAAAAGCCACTATTTCCAAGGTCCATGACTTCCCAAAACCACCTTTCTCTTTAGGAAAGAGAAGCACTAACCCTGAAGTGTCCCTATATCCCCCCTGTATCCTACTTTGTAGCAGTTTTTATGTTAAGAATTTGCTTCTGGAGCTTTGTCCTGGGAGGTTGTCACCAGGACTGTCATATGTCCTTCTTTGATAGAGGCCAGTGATTATACCAGCCTCCATTATAATTTCATTGCAGTGACTAATACCTTCTCTATTAATAGTCTGCATGGGAGTTAAGGTCAGTTGAAATCTCTCCCTGACTGAAGGGGAAGGAGTGCAGGAATTACTGGAATGTGAGGTAATAGACAAGATTTAATAGGCAAGACAGGGTGTAAGATGAGTTGAAATGCTCAAGCTCTTAGTTTTGCTGTGTTTTCCAGCTCCTACATGCTTTTTTGAGCGGTTGGGTTTTTTTTTTTTCTCTCCACAAAACACCCTGCCACCTCCAATTTTTATTTGAGTCATAACATCACTGCATGGCTAAGGAAATCGAATAGGGAGGTCTGCACAAGTGTCTTTGAAAAGGAGTGGAACAAGTTTTTTGTCATTGACAGCTGACCATGGATCCTTGCCCTCACCTACAGTTTCTCCTTGTCTTCATGTTCTTTATCATTTCCTAGAGAAGGGCTTATTGCTTCAACACTAGATCTGCTTCCCTGTTGCTTCTCCCAGGCATGAGCAGACAAATTCAGGATCTTCACTGACTGCCACGAATGAAGAGACTAGTACAGTCATCTTTGTCCTTTCTTGAGGTCCCTCACAGAGAGAAAATCCTGCTTACAAACTGTGCTCTCTGTGGTGACGCTGTTAACCCATCCTGAGGTCCTCCTCAATGTCTTATATCTGGGTTTGATTAGTACAGAATCTCCAGGATTAAATTCCTCCCATACCCTGGCTAGAGGCTTATGAATCCTCATGTGAGTGAGAGCTGCTATCAGATAGAGTATGTCAGATGGGTATGCTGAGGAGCCAGATGACTGTGTCATTAAAAGCACATGTTTTCTAGGTTATGGGTAGAGCTAGTTTCTGCCTATGTAAGCTCCTTAAATATACTCTTATCATAGATGGTTGGAAGAGATGTTTAGGGCCAACACTAATTTAATGCATGGATAAATTATAACCTATCACAAGAATGTCTAACCACAGACATGGTTGCTCAAAATATCTAGATAATTCCTCTTTTCTGTGGATAATATTTAAACAGAGAAATCAAAATTTGATGGAAAAGACACAAGTTTCAGTTGTAAATACTGCCACATTTCAGAGATCTCATATTTATTGCTTGACAATGTATTGTGAGTAAGACACTGAAAGTAAACTGTCCAGACTTTTCCAGGAGTCATCTCTGTTGTGCTGTCTCTCAGATTTTCTACCATTTCATATGACAGCTTGTTAACAGAGATTGAGCATTGGCACTTGCATCACCTCTACTTTAAATGTAATCTCTTTTAGTAGGGGACCAGATAAATATGAGTGCAAGAAGGACATCAAGAAAAGACTTGAAAGAAATGGAAGCTATCCAGATGGCAAAGAAAGAGAATATGATGGGGAAAAAATAATCCTATCCTGCCCACATCAGGTCTTAGAAACTTGCCACTTCAGCAGTGACTTCTGAGTAGTTCGAACATCATCATTATTCATTTGTCTGTGATAAAACCATGGTAAATGATTGCAGCACCAGAAGAAAGATGCCTTGAAACTCAGTAGTCTTGCTGTGCACTTATTTAGTTATTGTACACAAAAGATAAGATAGTCCCTGCTCAAGAAGCTGTGTTTCTTTCAGAGCAGACACCTAAAACTAGGACAGTGCAGTGGACTGCGTCACCTGTTAATGTGCTCCACAGCTGGGACCATGTGTGGTGCTTAGAAACATCCAGTCTCAGAGCTGATACATCCCAGTGCAGATGCAGTTGTGCTCCCATCCACAATTACTTTGCTGGATGAGATAAGGAAGGTAAGGAAAACAAAGTGATAGAGTCCTTGAGAACCCCTACCTCTACTGTGGTCAGAAAAGAAAAGAAAGAAGATAACCTTGTCTGAACAAAGCTGGAGTGTGGTTGTAGTGCTGCTGTGGTACAAGAAAATGACTTGTTCATATAAATGTGCTGTGCCAGGTTATTATGCTTAGTTAATTTATCTTATACATCGTTATAGGTAAAGACACTTGCTTATTTATTTTTTGTTTTGTTGTGTGGTTTTTGTATCAGAAAATGCTTATCTGCTTTATCAAGTTGTAGAATATGAAAACCGCATGCCTTACATATTCTTTTGACCGTTACATGTTTCCCTGCACTTAAACATTATCATTTTTCTTTAATCAAGACAAGAGCATTTTCTAATCTTACTTTTGGCCCCTAAACAAAGAAAAACAAAGTTTGGCTCAGACAATGGGGATTTATCAATTGTTGGAGCCATATAATCAATAATTTTCAAAGTGAAGATGTTGATATCTGGACAGTTGCCGAGCACCATTCTGGGAAGGAGGAAGTTTGTAGGCACATCTGTCTGTGCTAAGGACAACTGGTGAACAATGATTAAATCCAGTACTCCTATTTTGTCATTAGTATTTAAAAGCAAAGCAAAACAAAAGTCTGCTCAGGGTGAAATTCTGCCTCTTATCATGCCAGTGGTGAAACTCCCATAAGCTTTATTTGGATCAGGGCTCCACCCATGGTGTATCACAAGAATGAATTGCTTCTTAATCTGTTGTTCCCTGCAAGCTGCTTAGACAAAAAAGCATTATTACTTTAAGGTGTCTTCTTAACATAGGGAATATCAGAGACTGAAACTTGCAATAGGGGAATGAAAACAGGAGAAAAACTTGACTTCCAATTAGATGTAAGAAGAGTCACATTTTGTGGCAATGAAATAATCCTACTGAATGGAGATATTGCTGATGCCTGTGTGCTTTTGTTTCAACAGAAGAGGATTCAGAAAAAGAGCAAAGAAGCATTGATAAGTTGCCCAAGCAATGTCCACTTCAAGTTCAACTGTTGGTCATGGAACACTGATCCCTATTATCTCTAGTACTCAGAAAGCAAATGTACTTAGCAGTCTGATGCAAGTTTTGCTTTGATTGGGTTACACCAGAAGGATGGTGCCTGCAAAGCTGTGGCCAAGAGAGAAACCAAAGGTGCAAAAATATATCAGGTTCCCAGTTCTTCTCTAACTGTGTAGTGCAATCTGATCACAGGAGAATGAAAATTTTTACATGACATGGCATCATGAGAGGAGGATATAACTTAAGCTGTGTAACAGAGGCATTCCCTGCCAGTAAATGGCTATGTGCATTTTTGCCTGGGCACCACCAAGGGAGAGATATGACTGCCTAAAAAATGACCTAAAAGGGGTAATGGGGTCAGGCAAACTTCAACTCCCAGAAAAATCTTGGAACTGTTTATAAGCATCTAGAGTAAACAGTGAAATAAATAATAGTTGCTACTGATTTGTTAAGGACAAAATAAACGAAAGCGGTAGAATGTTTTGGTAGGTAGTGGACCATGTGAACAGGGAGAAGGAATAGCTGCCATATGTCATGACTTCAGTGAAAAAATTGACACTCTAAATAAGCAAGCCAAGTTAATATAAAGAAATGAATCTACCAAACGGTAGGGACACAATTAGCCAGAAAACTATTGAGGAAGTGTTTGTTAGGTATTCAAAGGTTCTGTCTGAAAGTACTTTTCATCATTTTTGTTTGTAAGGTGGGAAAATGTGCATGTGTTAATATTGCAAATGCAAACCTGGAAGGTTGGAAGGAAAAGAACTGAAAAGGATCTTGGCAAATTGAAGGAATGATCTAGAAATAAGATGCAATCCAATAAAAAGAAGATTTTACTGTTAGGGAAGGGTGATTAGCTGCACAAAGAAAGAATAAGGGATAACTGGGTCAGGAAGAGTTTTGCAGAAAAGGAACAGGGGCTTGTTGCAGATCACAAATTGAATAAGAGTCAACGTGGTCACACTGTTACAAAAAAGGCAAATATCACCATGGAATGGATGAAGAGAATTATTCTCTGTAGGACATTTGAAGTAATCTTCCATTCTACCCAGCATTAATAAAACCTCAGCTGGAGGCCTGTGTCCAGTTTCAGGAAATTAATCTTCAAAAACTGGTATAGACGAATAAGGAAGAGTTTGGTTTAGGGGTCCTAGAATTGGGGATGCTTCATCTAGAGGAAAGAAAAATGAGGAACAAGATAAGTCTTGATGTATTTTACAAAAGACTACAAAAAGATGATCTATTTCCCATTTAGGACAAAGCAAAGAATAAGCAAAAGGTTAAAACGAAGGAAGAATTAAGCTAAACATTAGAAAAACACTTTTCCTAACTTCAAGTCTAGCTAAGTACTGATCTCTACCACCGGAAGCTTTTTAATACTCAGTTGTTCAAACCACTGTGGCATAGGTACATTAGATGCTCTTTTAGAACAGAGTTAAGAACTAGATTATTTTCACAGGTCCCTACAGGCCTCATTGCCTGTGGTGCTGTGTTCGTTTGGAAAGGCCCAAGTTGTTGAGGCCATATATATTATCAATAAGTTGTACCAAAATTCAAATATTTTATACCCATATGAAACCTGTGTGTTCTACATCTGTTTCTGTAATAGCAGCTGTAATAAATTTTACCTTCTAGTTAAGCGATGGTAAGCTTTTCCTCCTCTCACACAAAATAGCATTTTGTCATTATTATTTTCCAAGGCTCCATTTAGGGTGGTATTTTCTGAAACAGGCTCACTTTCTAACACCTGCAGATACATTCATTTTTCTAATGATTTTGAAGAAACGCCATTGAAACCCACTTAGTTTTGGCATGACAGAAAAAGCTAGAGAGCTTTGCTTGCTACTTTAAGAAGGCAGTGATTCATTTTCTGAGGATAAATATACCAGTAATACCGTAGTAGGCAGTGTAGAGAAGAACCTTTTGATTATCTAAGCCATCTCTTGCTAAGGCAGGGCTGTTCTTTACAGAGCATTTTATAGCAGTTTTTAATGATTGCTGCATATAATGGTTGCATATGGCTGGAGGGTAACATTAGCTTGACACGCAGAGTGATATGAGCAGCCCTTTTATGTTTTATGGGTGCCTGTCATGCTGTTACTCTTATATAGTTCTTTGAACACAGTATATAAAGTACATATGCCAAGAAGAATCTATGTAGTCATTCCAAAAGAGCAAAGGGAAGGGCAGGAAGGAAATACCTGCCTGTTAGATACATCAGATGAAAATCACTTCATTAATAGTGTGTTCAAAGGCTAAAGGGGAAGGATGTTTGCAGCCAGCTATCTCCAAACTTTTAAAAAGCAACTCGTACAAATGCATCAGCATAATTGGAAGTGAGGATCCTTCTCTGCCAGCACTGCAGATGATGGGTCTGTCTCACTTCCCACATCAGTTTCAGAGGCAGGTCTGTCCAGAGCTAATTCTGATTTGCCTCACTGGGGAGGAAGAATCCTGATTTGCCTTACTGGGACCATTCTCTTTTAGCTCTTGAAGACCTAGTGATTGTGTATCAGCATCTAGGAACTACTCAGAAATGTGAGAGTGTAAGGGTCCTATCAGCTGTTAATCTGTTTCATGTTTCATAACGTGCAATGGAAGAAAAGGAGCACTTTACAGCACAAGAGACATTTTTCTTTATGCATCTGTACACACAGATCCTGGGCAGTTTTCAGCCCATTACAGCTGTCTAACACAGTCACCAGCACTGTGGTGGCAGCCAAGTTCAAGGGAGCAACAGATGATGCAAACTCCAGGTACTCCTGCCAGACTTGGCTTCCTTGCTCAGGCTGGCTGAACATCATCCTATATTGCCTTTTGACAGGTTACAAGCACCAGCCTACCTGGTGTGCTTTCTACAGGAGCTATGGGTCCTTCCTGCTGTGACAGCAGTGAAGAATGACATGGATGTCACACAGCAGCAACTGCAGCCTGGGCAGCTCCTACTTCTCCCTTCACAACTGCCACGTGCTACACCATGTCTTGTGCTGCACCTTCCCTGCAGCACTACTATTGCCTCTGAAACTGAGCTGGGGAACTCCACTGGGTTAAAAATAACCTTTTCTTTTGCTGAGTTATTTTTAACTCAGATCAGTTCCCTGATCCAGGTCACCGTGTAGCTGCATGAATAGCCATGCTGGGATGTGCCAGTGTAATTGCAGGACGGAAATAAATGGCTGGAGGAGGGAGGGAGGGACAGAGAATGCTTGATTGTGGGGAGAAGCTACTAGGAGCCTTCTCAGAGCTTCTGAGCCAGCTTGGTGTGTGTCTTTACCCAGGATCTTTCTGGCCAGAGTGGGGACAGGAAGGCCAGCATCCAAGGTACAGCATTTTGTATTACTGGTTTGTGTCATGGAAAAGCTGGATGTCTCTAAAGCCATCAGGAAGTTGGACGAAGTACCTTGTCACTGGCTTTATCAGCTGCCTTGCTTATGTGGTGAATATAGGCTTCGCAGAGAGTTGGTTATATGCCAGTTTACAGTATGATATCGTGAACTTTACAGAGTATGGTTATAACTTATATCCTCTGTAGTATCTAATATCAGCTGCTAGAAGTTGCAATTCATGTTTAAGTGTATAAAGTAAACAGTTTAGATTAGGTGAAAATGGAATCATCCTACAGGCTGATTAAGTATGAGCTGACCACAGGAAAGCTCGCTCTTCAGGTTTTCAGGCTGAAACAAGGCTGCTATGGGTACTTGCCTGTATAGTCCAGAGCTTGTGAACCAGCCCAGATGGCAAGTGGAAGATTCTGAGGCTGTGTTAGCAATAAATAAGAATCAGGAAGTATGATGCAAAGTAAAGGAGGGAGAAAGACAGAGGAAAGTCAGCTGCTTCTGCATGCATGGGAGTTGGTGCAAGCCAGGTCATCAGCCCTTAGAGCTGGTAGAGCAGCAGAGAAATCACTGCCCAGAAGAGGAGAGACCAAGCCAAAACACAGCAGCAGGAGGAATGACCTGTTCCCAACCAGCCTTCCTCAGACCCAAGGGTAGCCCTTGAAAATCAGAGTGCTGCTGGAAGGCACCGGCCCCAGTCCTGACAGCAGAAACACCTTGACACTTCCAAGTAAGCCAGAATAAGCATCTGCCACGATATCCAGTTATTACACTTCAGCTGGAATCATGCTTCATGCCTAATCCACATACAGCCTTTTGTTTCTAATCTAATAACCAAAACTCTTACCTGAATTCTTGCTGAATAAACTATTGCCACTTTCTGCCATTAAGGCTGTCTGGTGCTGTAAAGTGAGACAAACCAAAGGTGCTGCTATAGAAGTACCAGAGTCAAATAAAGTGATGTCATCACAAGAGGACTGCATCCCAAGGCATGTTCAGGGCCAGGCACTTCTCACAGCATGCTATGTTTTGGAAAGAAGTTCCTGCTGCCAAATATATCCTTTGCCCCACGCCATTTCTTTCTACTGCAGAAAACGTAAATACCATCCATAATTGCAGGCAAATCCCCAAACTTTCAAGAAGAAAAGTCTGAAAAATATGACCCAAACAGAAACTGGAAATTGGAATGGTTTTTTGGATAAGGCCTTACTGGAAACTTGTCTTCTTAGAAATGGGTTTGTGGCAGCATTGTAAATAAACCTTGTAAATTCCGCACCTTTCTGAAAGGTGGCTAGCAAGGAAGCAATAAATTTTCTGTTTATTATGTATTTTAAAAAAAGATTTTAAAAGTTTAACTTTTCAGTTTAAATTGTGTTTTCAGGTGCTCATAAAGAAGCTTCATCTGAACCCTTAAATAGGATTTGGAGGCGGAGGAGTTATCCTTCAGCCAGGTCTCAGAAGCCCACAGTAATGCATCTCTCACAGTCTCACTGCTCAAGGGTGGAAGAATGAACCCTTAGCAACCTCAGCCGTGTTCCTGACAACTTCTGCTCCAGAAGCTGTTCCAGCATATCAGGAGGCTGTGATCAGCACGATGGCAGTTTACACAGTGGGGACCATATTGCTAATCTCCACATTTTGCAGCATACATGTGTTCTGCTAGCATTTTCTGCTCTGAATCAGGATGTTTGGGACTTCAGATCAAATGTTCTTACTGAGAGAGTCAGCCAGCTAATCTCCATGCCAGGAAATGAAGCCATCTGATGTCCCGAGGTGAAGCTATGGGAGAGTCCAGAACAACTTGAAATCTGTTTTCTAAATAAAAACTCATTGGTTCAGAGTCTTTGATCAGCACGGGTAGAGCATGTTCTACCACAATCAGTATTGCCTTCTTTTGATTTCCAGGCCTTATCCAGGGGACAAATGCAGAATCTGCTATTTACTGGTATGATTTTACAGAAATCTATCTTTCTAAAACAGTTTGCAAAAAATCCTGAATTCATCTGAAGGCAAGAGAATAACACCTTATACTGGCAAGTTGCAGTTTGCTGTTCTATCTGTGGATCCTGTGCATTACAGTACTGGAAATAAAGATCCTGAAGACTTAGAGAAGCTCTGTACTGATTGTTTGGCTGTAAGGATAAACTGTTGTTGGCAATGACATTAACCTCAAACAAATGAAAACTCTCAGCTACATAAGTCTGTTACCATTTTATTTGTCTTGTGAGCACAATAGGTCTCTATCCTCCAATCTTTTAGGGAATGAGGGAAGTTCAAAAGCAAAACCCCTCTCCTTTGAATTTTGAAGACATTTCTACAGCCTTGAAGCTTACTTCTGAAAAGGATACCTCTGTAAGATAAGGATGTGCTGACATAGACAACTTGTGCTTCCCAAAAATGATACAATTTCCAAATGGAGAGGTGTGAGGGGAATATTTATAGGACTTTGTGTGTGAATGTGAGGTGTCAGTAAAATTTGATACAAAGCTCTCTCTCCCTTTGATGAAGGGAACTTTTCTTTTATGAAATTTCTAAGCTGTTTCCCAAATTATTCAGGCAGTATGTACCAGGACCAGGAAGACTACTAAGGCCATTGCTTAGAATGGTTTTATTTAGAAGCAAACCATCATTAAGCTACTTCTGATTTAGCTGCAGCTACTGAAAACTTCAGTTTCTCATCTAAGTCTATCATCTAGGATCCTGGTTACTGTCCAGAGGTACTTATATTCCTCCACTGACTGCAATAGGCCCCATATGATTATCTTAGTGTGAAGACACACAACATGAGTTGATCAAATCTGACTGTGGTTGGTGCCAAAAGAGAAAGAAGATCCTGATCCCTATTCTCAGTTCTCCTGCTGACTCCAGTTTCCTTGTCAGTTTACCTTGTGCCTGCTCTGGCATCCAGCAGACTCCTCCATGGTCCTACTCAGGAGGCCAGGAGAAAACTAAAGGCATCAGAAAGCTGTTCACAGCTCTCTGCAAGTTTCATGAGCTGCACTGCTCCAGTGGAGAGCCCAGTGAGTTGCAGAGCCAGTTCTGTGACATTACAACACCATGATGAGATGATAAAGATACCTAAGAGCACTGAGGTCACCTGCTTCTGGTATTTCCTAGGAAGCTTGGACAATTTTGTAGGAATCTGGACAATTTAAAGAAGCAGGATGTAGATACTACATCACGTGGAGCTGCTTGGAGTCCAATAAGGAGTTTTTGTGCACAGAAGCCAATTGATCAGGGTAAAGATGCTGAGGAAAGATGCTGAAGTCCCAAGCCACATTTCTGTCAGTTTATATAAGAGCTCAGAGGGCAGTGGGTCTGCATACATGGCTTGCAGTGGCACAGAGACCAAAAGAGCTAACTGTGAACAAAGCTGAGTATATACTAGGGACTTCTGGTTATACCAGAATATCGTCTTTGCAGCTAAGAGATCCAGTTATTACCAATGAAACAGCAAATCTTCTGTTAATTGGGCTGTTCCCACTACCAAAGCCAAACCTGCAGGACAGGGGGAAAAGGCACCTCAGCAATGAGGGGCACCAAAATGAAGTCAGGTCACCTCTGCCTCACTCCATATGCAACTCATGGGATTGTGTTCAGTGCCTGCATGAGTGCCAGCAGGACCATCCTGGAGCCTTAGACCATCTTTATCTGGAGAAATTAAGAAGATTTATGGGTTCTATTGTATCTGGAAAGAAAGACCTCTGTCTTTTTTGCCTTTGAGGTTTACACTCTTTCTTCCCTTTATCACTAGAAGTTTTGCTAGAGCAGAGAATGAATTTCACCACCAAAACACTAGACAGCTGTGTAAAAGAAGAAGGATGTTTCCAAGGAAGAAGCTCAAATGTTTCTGCCCAAGGCAGTTCAGGATCAAAAGGAGGACACATTGATTTCTCAAATAAAAGCATTTTCAGATGAGAGTCCCTTACTCTTAGGAGTTTTTTAGAAAATGCTTTGCAGATGGCACATCTCTCTGCAGTGTGACTTCTTCTTCCAGACACAGTTCAGAGGCAATGCAGCTTGAAGATTTATGTTCCAGCTTAGTAAATGAATATATTACAGTGACTACCTCCTAGGTAAATAATAGCAGTTTCCTTATGAAACGATCAAAGGAAGTGCTAACAAAACCCTGCCACTGGCACAATACAAAGCACCCATTTATCAACTATCTGCAATTATTTACACAAGAAGGTCCCGCAGAGCCCTAGGAGGCACAGGGTGCCAGCTCTGACGCATGGCCTCATAGACCTGGAGCTGAGGGGCAGTGAGAGGAGCACAATCTCTGTGTCCTGTGGACACAAATCTACATGCAGGTGTTGGTGCTGTTCTGGGGATGCTGCTCAATGAAAAGGTCTGTGTCAAGTGCACTACTCCATACAGATCAATAGCAAAATGTGTAGATTTGGCAAAACATGCAGAGAAGCACACCTTCCAGAAATTCAGGCAAAATCTCTACATCCTAACTACAGCTTCCAGATGTATCTCGGAGCACCTAAAATTTATTACTAAGATGAAAATCATATTCCTTTACTGTGCTCTGTCCTGTCTTTTCCAGCTGTGTTCTCACCATGATTTATGTACAGAACTTGTGCTCAGTTTAACGAGTGAAAGCTATGTGTATGAAAAGGAGATATACAATTCTTGAAGTCAACCATGATCAAGTCCTGCCTAGTGTAAAACTAAGTTTGTTTTAATAAAATCTGTTAAATAATAATAAATTGTGTCAAAGTTATATGTTTGCCCTAACAAACATCTTATGGAAAGGCACTTCATAATTTTCATCATTTGTGCATGCTTATCAAATGAATACAAATAACACACACAAACACATATGCAGTGGTTGGGGCAGTTCAGTAAATGGCAATGTGGCATAAGGAGACATGTAACAACAACAAGTTGTAGATGGCATGACTTGAAATGTGCCTCATCTCATTTTGGGATGCTGGTTCAGTAGTAATGCAATGGGAAAGAGGGCTGCCTGATGAACCAGCAGCAAGATCTTCTCTGCATAGAAATGAGGGGTTTCACTCCGGGTCTTTTCTCAAAATGGTAACTTCCTATTGTGCATTTCTGAGAAACAAGGTCGCAGTCTTGAGGGCAGTATGACATTCATGTGTATGCACTTCAGGCTGCTCCAGCAGGAATAAATGCCAGTGCTTTTGGAAAGGATGTGGTTTTCATTTCAGTGTGAAAACCCTTATCAATGTGCTAACATGTGTGGAGCCTCAGGAGACTGTTTGGCAGGAGAATTATATAGAAAAATTTACAGTACAGCGTCATGAGAAAGAGAATCTATGGCAGGTGGGTTAAGTACAAATATCTGAACAGTACATTGCTATATGATTAAAAAAGCCTCTAACAGTACTGTCTCGGTGCACATAAGTGGTAAGAACCCAATTCCAAGACTCGTGTAGTTAGTAGCAAGGTGCCCACCGAGTCAATGAATTCTGAATCAAGAACACTTTTGGAACAAAAGAGGGGCTGTAACTGAATAAGCCAGAAAAAAGATGTGTTGGCACAAAATTCTTTTCACCATCAGTAATGAATTTGTTGACAGATATTGTGTAGAACTGCACATGGACATTGCCTGTACACGAATGATTTAACCAAAAAATTACAACATATACCCTTTCAGAAGACTATACGGCGAAAATAAACATCACAGTGAGAACAAAAGCATCTCTGAGCTCCACAATTCCTCATGTTTCAAAGGAAACTTACACTAAGAAAATTTACAGCTGAAAATTTCATGGCTATGCTCTCACAGATTTAGTCTTAACCAAGAATAACAAAAGCACTGTTGCACCTAGAAAAACAGCTTTAAGTAGCAAAGCAAAATAATTACCAGGCTAGTTCCTCCACCATGTAAGTTAGTTGCAAAGATTCAAAGACAGGCTAACTCTACAGGCTGGATTTCTTATTTTCATTTAAACTACAGCTACCAATGAAAAGGAAGGGTTTCAGCAAAAGAGAAATTAATTCAAGATGATATTTGTAAAAACTATTTGAAATTTACAGAAAGAAGTAATTTTGAAAAATTACCTAGGGGTTGTAACTATACACGGTTGTTCTTATAGGAGCTTGCAGTTGGGAAGTGGCCAGCCTAACCTGTTTCTCCTGAATGCAAATTCTTCACTGACGCAGTGGAACAGGGTTGTATAACGTTTGTCCTGGAAGGGGATGGGCAGCAACAACCTCATAGCTTTGCATGCTGAAGGAACAGGAGTCTGGCAACTTTGTAAGCACAGTTAAAACCCCTGACTGATCAAATGCCCCTTTCATAGCTAAAGCAGGGAGCAAAGTGCAGAGATGAGGAAAGACAAAAGTTGTAGTCACAGCAGTGAGGTAACTCTACAGCTATGGGGAAATGGGCTGGACTCATTTTACCAGTGTCTAACTCTGCTGGGTGTGCTATTTCTGTGGACAAAACACAGTGGAGGGACAGGAAAAAACGAGATAATATGTCACCTTTCCTATATTGCTGCTTCTGCTTGATGGTTTCACCTTTTCTTATTTAACTTGTGAAGTGCAGAAAAGTGGTCCTTCTTGCTCCACTTTTAAAATTTTGTTAACCCATCTTCTATGACATCCAACAGACACCTGGTTTCAGAAGAGTTTGTTCTTCCAGTTGTACTCTGTTGAGGTAGATTTGGCCTGGTGTGCAGCATCTTAGACTCCCACTTTTTCCTTCTGTATAGTGAGCTTGGAGAGCCAATCCTGAAATCAAGCACATCTCTCTTCCTATGATCTTTTATGATCTTTCTATGATCAGCTGTTTTCCTAAGATCCTTGTGCAAATCAGTGATTGCCCCCTGATAAACGTGTATTTGTTCATCATTATGAATGGAAACACCACAGTTCAGGGACCCCTTGTTAAAACCTATAACCTCTGGGGGCATTTAGTTTACCATAATAAACAAGATCCTTTCCAGTCAACCATGCCTGACAATGGTGAAGTTAATTTTGGCCACTTCTTGTTCCCGTCAATCTACTGTTTAGGTTCTAAATTGTGGGTTCTGTCCCAGCAGCCTCAATGAAAATCAGCGAATGTTTTCCTTCTACAACTGAAATAAAACTTACCACAATAGCATTCAGTTTTGTAACTTTGTAGTCAATTGTCATCATTCCTACTCAGAGTGATTAGACATTCCCAGCCTGTAAATATGATCAAGGATGTTTCAGAATAATGTATATAAATTGAGTTTTATTGATTATTGAACATCTGCTGGCACTTAAGTATGTGGACACATGAGCATGAACATAAGCTTTGCAAGTTTGCATTTTTTCTGCTTACAAAATTAGAATTTATAATAAAGTAGAGCATGTTATGTTTTCTTTATCACCTTCACAAAGACAAAGTGATAAAAGCAAGGGCTTGGATTACAAGACTGCAAAGACTTGGGGTTTGTGATTTATGGAAGGAAAAAAATCATTATTTTTGCCTTACAACTGACACCATTTAGTTGCATTTTGCCTTCTGTGGCAGAGAGGATGTGCAAAGTAAAAAATGCTATAAAATAATGTTTTCTTACAATGCATCCATTGTCAAAGGTGATAAGCAAATGGCTTTGTCCAGCTTTCTGATCATACAGTTTTGATCCATCTTTCCAACACTAACTTAGAACACATCTGCGCTGATGCAGACCCTTTTTATAATGCACTTCATGCACAGCTGTCAGATACTCAAACCCTTCTGTGTGAATACTGCTTGAGCAAGGAGCTGGGAGAGGGAAAAGGTTAGTACTAGAAAGAAATAAATCAACAGGATGTGCATCCTTTATGGGTGTGGGTTCTGCACAGGGGGTGGGTGCTGGAAAATAATGTTCTTGAATGAAAATGTGTCTCATAGAAACAGAAAGCAGCTCAACAGAAAGAGCCTTTGTTTAACTTCCCAGAGTTATCAAGCCTCTTTCATGTGGCCCAACCTGATAAAATTCTCTGTCTCCAAAATCAAACATGAGCTAAACCAAACACACTAGCAGCATGTCCAGGCATGGAAGCAGTAGTGCTCTGCTCTCTGAGTTTACAGACCTCCTCTACTGGCATAGGTCCAACCAGCTCCAGGTTCGAGCAAAGGGACTCCTGAACCACACATTAAACACAGGTTTTGCTAGGTAAGGATTACCTGAAGAAGTCAAAGTGTGCTGGAAGATGTGACTGCAAGGCCTCACAGGGGCTTGAGGTATCTGAAGTGAAGAAAGAACGTATTTATGTTCAAGACAGACTCTAAGAAATGTTGACCTATAACGCTTACCCCACTTAGCTAGCTAAACCAGATTGTAAAACACTCGGGTAAGATGATCTTTCATGAATAACAACTAGCAATCCTCCATCCTTAATTTTTAGGATGTAAAATAACTGTGAAAACCTACAACATGCTGTTGTCCCTTTTTTTATTGAGAAATTCACCCTTTAGTTGCCACCATGACAATGCTGATAAATTCCCAGGATAATTCCCCCTCACAGCTTCTCTTTCCTGCCACCACATGTTTCCAGTGCTGAATCACTACTGCTCAGGAACGAAGATTTAAATACTATAGACCAAGACAAAGAGGTTAAACACAGCATCTTGACTCCTGCAGAGTGAACCAGCACGCCAAGATTAAGGAGTGTGCCACTGAATGGTCTCACTAGAGGGCAGCCGATAAAACCTCTAGTAATAAAATTGCAGGCGTTTTATGTCTCCTTTTTTTTTATCCTCTGAAGTGTGATGGATATAAAATTCCACCACCCCTTCCACCCCCCCCGAAACTGCTTTCTCCAAACTCTTTCCCTGGTGCTTTGCGTTTGGTTTGTCCATGTAGAGCTGTACAGGAGGATCCACTTCATCTCTGTGGAGCACCACAGGTGGTAATAAATTGCAGTCTTCAGCACCTCAAGGTCCTCTCACCTCTGGTTTCATAGATGCTTCCCAGTACCTGTCCTGTCCTGTAGCACCAGAAGAGAAGTATGCTATAGGCTTTCCAGAGAAACACAAGAACAAGACCTCAAGAGCTTCCAAGATAAATACATTTTCTGAATTCCATACATTCATCATGTAGTTTTTATTATGAAAAAAAAATCACAAGATTTTGTGTGGTTCTGAGCTGAGATACGTTTTCTATTCCTGTAGAAATGTCTTTATTCACTTGCTCATATATAACACTGCTATGCAAAAAAAAGAGAAAACTCTAATCTTCATGCACCAGAGCAATGTCTATCAGAAACTGTCTTTTAAAGACAAGTTAACAGATAAACCATTTCAGAAATAAATATCACTTAATGTTAATAAAGTGCATTCCTCTGGCTGTGGCTGCTAAACACTCTGCTTGGCGCAGGAGTTTGTGTTTTAAGTAATTCTGACTTCCCCTAAGGCAACTAAATGTATCAGGACCTACTGTAATGTCCTAAATCCAGTCCTGGTTTATGTTTATGCATTCAACCCCCCCATTTTCTTCAAAAGAAAAGACAGACAAAAAATGCTAAGCTGGAATTTGATAGGTGAAGGCTCCTCAGAAAAATCTTGTTGCTGAAATTGAATTTACTGTAGAAGTTTCCATTTCACATCTGCACAGTGAACAGCATTTGGTTTTCAGCACCAATATAGCTGAGTGAGCAATTAAACACAAATTTTCTGCTTATTGTGCTTGCACAACAGCTGCATTTAGTTTGCAGTTTCACCAGATATATTAATTACCCAAACATAGTTAACATTTTTTGTTCATGAGGGGAGTAACTTGAGTCTTTGTTTCTTAATCAATTAAGAATGCTCAGTCCTCTTTGCTGTGTGTGTACATGCATGTGTGTGCGTTGCACACACAACTCCTACTAAACTGATTTTTCTCATAATTACAAAGACCCTATAATACTGTCTCTGCTCCCTGCTTGGGCAATCCTATCTCATCCATCAGGAAAACAGGCTGAAGATACTATCAAGCAGTAGTTTATGGAGCACAAACAAATAATACATGATCAGAAAATGTTACACTGCTTTCCTCCTTCTCCACACCCCACAGACTTTTCTATGACCTCCCCTCTTAGCCCCTGAAATGGTAAAATAAGTTGCTTGGGAGAGGAGTCTGATTCAGTTCTTAATC
>JBAFWW010046164.1:0-17295 GCA_036873685.1 Agapornis canus | reverse complement strand
AAATGGGGGTTGAGTGAGCGAACAAGCTGTGCGGCTGGGTTTAAACCATGACAATTTCTAGTAACAAATAGCAGTCCCTCAGGCACAACATTTATTGGAAGAAACCAGTGTTTTATTTTGCTTTGTGGAAGATGTGCAGAAGCCACCTACGAAGAAAAAAAACTAAGACACTGATAGAAGATTTTGAAAGGTATGCATAATTTAAGGATTCCAGTAATTGACATGCCTCCTATTCTTAGATTCCTTTCAAGCAGGGGTGGGTTCAGTAGATTTGGCTCTTAAATGATAATAAGTGTGAATTAGCTATTCATTCCTGTATCTAGATCTTTGCAAATCATAACACTTTTATGGAAAGCTATCTTGCATTTTCTAATTGCTGAGCTCAAGGGGGTTTTGCTTCTGGAGATTACATTGGCAAATTTTAAATGGTGGTTTCATTTTGCCTATCCAACATCAGAATTACAGATGACATTTCAGAATAGATTTTGGAAACATTTTCTTCTTGGCTTGCATTTTCCTAGTTCTGCACTCCCGGACATGAAAACATCCCTTCATAAGGCATAGGAAGCAAGATTCCTGCCCCAAGAAGAAGATAATTTAGTCCAAATAGAGAGGATGAGAACAAAAAGATCAAGTGAAGAGGTGGTTGCAGATAGAGCCGGAGGGCACATTGAGCGAAGTCTAAGTGGAAAGAAGTGAGTTTTGAAAGCAAAGAAGGAATTATCTTAATTAAGGGATGGCTGATCCAAGTGCAAAATGTTGCTTAAGAGTACATAGGACTCAAGGAAAAACAAAGAGAGCATTAGGAGAGAATTAGATGAGGGCTATGCCTCATGCCTATGAAAAGAGGTTTGCAAATGTAATTTACAGCAATAAATAGCATGTGCTGGCAAAAGATAATCTTTTCTTCATGAATACATCGTTTCAACAAGTGATGAACAAGCAGCTTTATATATATAAATATGTATTTACACATAGGTACAGAACCTTTTTGTTAAAAAAGGATCAAAATGACAAGAAACAAACCTACTACAGTGCTAAAACCCCCAGAAATTTCCTGAATAGACCTGTCCAAAATTATGCCAGAGGACAGTGGAGTGGGCTGGAGACAGGACACCTGGCACTAGCAAAAAGACTTTTCCATGTGTGCAGAAATGTAGGGAGCCAAAGAACAAGGCAGCTTTGAAAAGACAGGGATTTACTTGAATCTGACATATAAAAGAGAGCCAAGGATGGGGTGAAGTATATGATCAACAGAGAGGCAAGAGAGAAAAGGAATTGGTCTATGGTGCCTGTGATGCAGACCCTTGTGTGTATCAAGTTCAGACTGCTGTCCAATGAATATGGGCTCTGATCATTTAATTTATGCTTAAAAAGTCTTCTGATTCTGAACACTGCACAGTTTCAGGTAAGAGAAGACCTACACACAGTGAAAGAAGTCCATTAGCTCTTTTTAGTCCATTAGCTCCATTTGAAGAATATGTGATGATTGCAGCCCACTTGTGTTTACAAAACACTGGTGCTAACTTTCATGCTGGGTGTAGTGCTTTGTTTAATTTTTGGTGTGCTCTAATTACATTAATCCCTGCCCTTCCAAATTTCACCTTTTCCAGCTCTCCTGCTTCACCTCCTTTTCAGTGAAAATAATGTAAATTCCTTCATTTAGCTTCTGCTGATACTTAGGACAGTGCCATTTCTTTGAACAACAATAACTCACCAATAAATAATACTGGCTAATTTTGTAGCCAGTAATTTTGTAATGGATTGTATAGATTTGTATAACACTTTTATCTACCAGTGCTGATCAAGAACTGCAGCAGTCAGACATCTTAGGAATAGTGATTATTGTAAAATTAAAAATAAGACTTAATGTTTTGGTCTAGACATGTAGTAACCTAAATTCAAAAGCTAGTCCCTGTCTCAAATAGTTTGTACTATAGATTATACCCATGACGGCAATCGTGGAACAGGAGATTATGACTCATCTTCACGAAGCCACTTCTCTTTACAAATGACTCTTTCTGGAACGCTATCCTCAAATAAGAGCATTATTTATTTATACAACTCCCAAAAGTATGTTAAGCATTCAAGTGCAGGGCAGGCAGGATGCAGAAGGGAGGCATTTTTTAGTCTGACAGAACCAAGACACATCAACTGTTAATTTTCCCTTTTCTGTTGGCAGTTCGCATAACACAGAATGGTGCTTCTTATCTCCTGACAAGGAAGATTGGCAGGTACAGCTAGATACTGTTTCAAAGGTACAGAGCATGATCCAGTGTGCCAATTCAAAAATGTTAGCAACTTCTTCCAGAGGGGATTTTCCAGTGTTTTATTTGAAAGAAACTCAAATCCAGTGCATCCTCTTTAATGCAAGAAAAAAGCTCAGAAAATAACATTTATAGATCTTGCCCTGTAAACGTGTCCACCAAAGCTGGAGTTTTTTTACCAGCAGACCATTAGGGCATTACCTCAATAGTAGTTTATGTATCTATCTGTAAAATAAAAATGGAGTTACAGACATTTCATTTTGAAATTGTACCACACAGTGCCTTAAGTAATTGTGTTTAACTGTTCTGTGACTTCATTTGTTCCTATTAATACAGAAGCAGTCAGAGCTTACAGAAAGTTAATCACTGACACTAAGACATGGATGTTATACAGTGCAGTGCATCATTTCCCTCTTTGTGTTGAGTGTGAATTACTGTGCTAGAAGAAACCTGAATAATGTCCCAGACCTCGTACCTTCAAGAACAGATGTATATCAGTTTGAGTTGAAATACAATGCATTAAATCATTTGTACGTGTCATCTCAATGATGAATTTGACCCATTCACCCTTTACAAGTTCTAAAGACAGAAAACGCAGGTGGGCCAGGGATGTTGGGTGTAACTTGTCTGGGCAGGGATAGACTGATCCTCACCACTCCAAACCCCTTCCTGGCATGCTCCTGGGCTGTGCTCGTACCCAGGGCACAGCCTTAACAGGGCTGAGATTTTCCAAATCCCTTCTGACTTCAGATGTCTTCAATCTGGGGTCCTTATCTAAGCCTCAGCATCCAAATTTCAGAGATGGCTTAGGCAAGGGGTAGGCAGCAGAGGCCAAAACTTGTCCCCAAAAAAACATGCAGCTGAGCTAGCTGTGGGAATGCCTGACTTGCCTGTGTTCTCTGGCAGTGCCAGAGGTGTCTGGACAGTGTGGGCTGGAGCTCCTGCCCTACCCCAGCTTGCAGGCTTACAGGCAGCCAAAAGCTTCCAAATCTGACCCAGCTCATTCATGTACATAGACATGTGGGGACAAGGATGAACCAGATCAGGAGCTTTCAACCCTCTTTAGAGAACAGCCTAAATAATAAAAAATTTTCCTTCTTGCCCAAAGAGGTTCAATTCCCCATCTTTTATAGCCGGAAGTGTAGCAGGCTAAGGGCTGGGATGGGTGGTTTGTTCACCCAGCTTCTCTGGGTGAAGCTGTGCCTCCAGGCAGCACAACAGGTACAGCTCCCACAGTGGTCATGGATTAATCCTTCCTCCCTGCTGAGCACCCCTGCCACCAGGTGACAACATCTGGGTCTCCCATCATCCTGTAGTTTCTTTTTGCCCACGTGGTGGTCATGAAGGTGCTCTTCAAGAGACAGGAGATGAAACGTCTGGAAAAAGGTCTGAAATTCATGGCTGCTCAGACTGAACATTTTAACCAAGCAGATCATTAAATGAAAGCACCCTGCTATTACTAAAATGGGGAAAAAAAGGCAGTCCTTACAGTTCCCTGACGAAACATTAGCTATGGAAATGGTTTCAGGCTCAGGGTGCTAAGTGGATGGCAGTGCATGGCACAGCTCTGTAGAGAAATTTTAGACCTGAAATCCCCATGGCTGTTTGGAGCATGGGAGGAAAGGCAAGATCCCTAGAGTGGATCCTGTTCCTAAGATTATGGGTTAAGTGAGTAAGGCATAGAAGAGAGAGAACATCATTCCTGGGGCATGGTGCAGAAGGGATGCTTGCACCTAGGCTTTGCTGCTCACACGAGAAGAGAGGAGACTTCCAGCATTCTGTGACAGGAGTTAGCACTTCAAACTTCCTCAAATGCTCCATATGCAGAGAAAGCTCCGTATAAACTACATCCAGCAGGGATCCTTGCCAGAATCCTCTGTAAAAGCTGGCATAATCTAGGACTGCAACTCCCAGCAGTCTCCAAGTTATTTTTTTCCTTCTGGCAGCTGGAAGAAAAGGAGATGTCAACCCCCAGCCCCACGTTAGCTCTATGGGAAAAATTAACTCTATCCCATCCGAAACCAGCACACATTCTTAAGGGGCAGGACCAGCTCAGAATAGGTTCTTTGTTTCAAAGCTGCAAACAGATCTGACATCCCCAGAGTAGCATCTTTGGATGTGTAAGTATTGAATATACTGAAAGAATAGGTAGGTGATGTAAGGGAATCATGAAGATCTCTGTTAATTAATTGCTCAGAGATCTTTTGCAGTGAAAGGCAGCAGCTCAAACATGCCTAATTTATTTTTGACAGCTGTTTGCATATGCAAAGTCACAGAAAATATTAAAGTCATATGAGAGATAATGAAACCACAAAGGCCTAATATGCTTTTCTTTGAAGTTGCCATGAATTGCTTATGAAGCTAGCGATGTCCCATCTGATAGAAAGCAGCAGATGTTTGCTGTATCTTGTTGGCACACACAGATGTGGTTCTGCTCATCAGGTACATTTAAAATTTAGAAAGACCTGGTGCTCTCCGCAGGGTTTTAGCAGGAAGTGTTTTATTATCTAAATAATAAAATATATTTAAAATGTAAAAAAATATAGTTATGGCTGAAATAAACAAAATCATGACAAGTATTTAATGCTGAATTAAGGTAGAAGGTTACCAAATATCTTACTTTTCCTAACCGAAAAGTTACTATTTTCTACCTGCTGGAAGATGTTGTGCTAGATACCAGATCTTACCACTCCATGCTCTGATAACTGTAACTTCAGTCACAGTTGCTGAAAGATGTCAGATGACCTGTCTCCCAGTGAAGATATGGTATTGGGTATCATCAGAAAGGGCCGTATTACTAAAAATTAACTCTTTTACAAGATGCAGTACAAGGTATCACATCCTGCAGTGGACAGCACTGAAGTGTCATCTATGGTTTGAACTCCAGCTTCTGCTGTATTGCAGGAGCTCCCTCAGTGCTGTGCCAGTGCTGATCCCTGTCCTGGGGTCTCCCTGCTGTCCCCATGGAAGTGCCTATGCCCAGGGCTGGGGCTGTCAGGGGTTGTCCTGCTCCCTGGCTGGGGTGGTGGGGCAGGTTCTGCCTGCAGCATCCTCCCCTGCTGCCCCTGCAGAGCTCTCAGGATCTCATACCCCAGGGAGCACTCAGCCCCCATGGCACCCTGGTCATTACTGCACATTGACTATGAAATTTTATTGTACTATTTAGTTTGGCGAAGAATAAAAAGTAATTGCATCTGGCAAAATGCCAGTGCATTATCCTGGCCTTGTTTATGTGTGTGTATGAATGTTTGCTTGCTCAATTTTCTGAATTACAGGGAGGAAAAAAAAAAAAAATGAGCAACAATTTGCAGCAGTTCTTGGTTAGGTCAAGAACCAATTAGCCTGTTTCTAGAAAAGCCATTACTGTGACAAAAGGACGCATAAAGGCAAACTGAGCTGGCTTTGTCCTGAGGATATGCACAGAACTGAGGAAATCTACAGAAGAAAAGGCTGACTGAGGATGCTCAGGCCTGGTCTCAGCTCCAGCAAGGCTGATGTGGCTGGTGCCAAGAGAGGCTGGGGAGCTACGGCTTTGCTTCTTCCCTCCCTGCCCGGGGCGATGCTAAGCCTGGGGCCCTCCTAACTATCCCATCAGCACTCCTGCTTGTCTGGCTCATGAATGCCAAACAGACTGCTGAGGAATGTAGCCCTCACACAAATAATCCCAAACTAGCAGCATGGCAAATGCTTGCAAACAATGCTATAGCCCAGTGCACTGCTTCACCATCGCTCAGGAAACATCGAGTATCTAACAAATTCAAACAAGACACTCACAGGGAGATGCATTTTGAAAGGGATGTGTGCACAGTTCATTAGATGTTAAGATCAGGGACTCTCTTGCACTAAGTTAGAGAAAAGCCTGATTCTCTTTCCCTCTGCTGTCCTCACCTTGTCCTGTGTACCTTGGCCATACTGAAACTGCAACCGGACAGTTCAGATTTGTGTATATGCCAAGATACTTATTTCTGCAGCCACCTGATGGAAGTTTGCAACCTTCTGGGTTGTTTCTCTCAAGGTCTCTTATTCCTTATGGTCTATACAGGGACCAGCATGAGGCACAGTCTGTCATATATGTTATTTATTACATTTGTACAGAGCCCAGTATAGTGGAGCCTGTGTGGTGACAGCCTTTTGTTCCTGAACAAAATGGTAAATAAAATATTACAGTGTCTTGGAAATCAATTGGGAAACAGCATCATTGTGCTACTGCAGAAACAGCCAGAAAGGTGTGGAAACAAGCAGTAGGCTGGATCTGAAGTGTGGATTCGCTCAGTTGAAGGTTTGGACTGAGAAAAGTCTGTAGGAGTATGGCCATCATGACAAAAGCAAACAATGTGGGTATTTTACTGCTTCTCATAACACAGATCATATGATATAAGGGACAATTAGTGACATTATCAGAGAGCAGATTGCCCCAAGCAGCATCTGAGGACACTGTGGACGTCTGAAGTGCAAATGGGTTCAAATGGGAATTTGATGGATTCATAGGAAATAGACCCAGGGACATCTGATAAAGATGATGGCCCTGATGCAGCCTCTGGCAAGGGAAGACCCTATGCTGTGCAATGCCAGAAGCTGGCAGGGCTCAACAGAGGAAGGTTCCTGTCCTGCTCCTTACAGTCTTTCCATCAGTGCTGTAAATAAGTAGATGTAATGAATGATGTAATTCCTGTTTGTAGGCTGCAGCTATCCAAACACTAAATAACAGTAGCTGAAAGTCCACTTATTAAAAACAGCAGTGAGACTGTGGAGTAGACCTTTCTTCTGTCTGAGCTCCAGAGGAACACTTTCTTGCAGACCCTGCCATAGGAAGCTTCATATAGAGCCAAGAGCTGTGACACTCAGGCTCTTATTATGAGCAAAACCTCTGAAATCCACCACCTCTTGGAAGTAATAATGAAGGTCTTCAGACCTCCTCTGTGCCATATAACTGTTTCTTGCACCACCAAAGAAATCTTTCTTTCCCTTCCTTTGTCTGTGAATTTTCACATAAATTCTACATTGTTTCTTAGACAGATGGAGTGCTTGAGTCAATCCTTCTATCATTTTCTTTAACAGCAAAACGGGATTTGGGAGGAATAATTCTGATACCTTTTCCATGAGATATCCTGTATTGCTGGTTAAAAGAATCAGAATCACACCTGGTAGAAGACAGTAAATCTGCCCATTCATTCCAGACCAAGAAGATTATTCCTGGCTCTAGCTGTGAGAACAGTTGTTTAAAATTTACCTATTGCATAAAATAAATAATCTGTATAATACCATATACAAACACAGTTTACAAATAGACACATTTGGGCAAGTGTCTTCACTCCTCATTTGTCCAGGGCATATAGACTGGTGTGATGATGAACTCAGCACATGCACATTCAGGATCTCTGGTTAGGCTAAATGTTTGCCTGATTCAGCATAGCATGCTTTAATAGTGTAATTCAATTTTTTCTCATTTTTAATGTTATTTCAGCCCGTTAACATCATTTGTTGGGCTATTATGGTTGTTACAGCTGCGAGTTTTGCCCTTAATACTGATTTCACTTATGACCTCAGCCAGAACTAGATTTAAAGTTTGAGATGATGTAAGTGAATAAGGATTATTAGATTTATTCATATGGCAATTTAAGTAAGAACTGCCTGGCTCAGAATAAACGGTAAATGAAAAATGCATGTGATTTATATACCTGTCCATTTTAAAGATTTATATATAGAGTGGGATGGTTAAGTAAGAGACAGACCGGGTTATATGAAATATGTAATTTCTGTAATGCAATATTGGAAGCAAGCTGATAAACAGCACCAGCATAACAATGATTTCCCAAACAGCTTTGATTACAGTATTACTGTACAGCTGGTATGCAGTCATGTAAACACAAGAAGCAGGCCTCTGGCCATTCCCTTTCCTTGACAATTGGTAGATAGTGTTGTGTTCCCATGAAAAGCATCTTCCCCTCTCAGGAACTGCAGTACCATCTCCTGTAAGCAGGCTGTGCTTACAGTTCCTGTAGATGTGTGTTCAAGCACTCCCAAGGCTGCATGCCAGGATTACTGATTTTCTTCCATTAAATTCTCTCATTTCAGAAATACGTACCAATTTCTGAGTCTTGTCAGAAGCAGTTGTGTCTCTCCCTCCAGACCTGAGAAGATCCAGACACATCATCACAGAAACAACAGGATCAGCAAAAAGTCCTTCAACTCTCCTATTAGATACCAGCAAAAACAAGCTCTTCCTTTGCTCTTCATCAAGCTTGAAGAGCAAAAGAAATGCACTTCTTTTTATGGGTCTTATGGGTGGAAAAGGCGATATAATTATCTAGTCTCTCTACCTGCATAACACAACCCACAGATGTCCCTTCAGCAGCTTCAGTCATCTTTAGGTCAGGACTGGGTAAAGTCCTAAAACTCAACATTAATATGGTAAAAGGCTTCCATGAGTAACGCAGGTGAACAATGCTTTAACATGCCTTGTGTCAGAGTATTACTACAACCTCTTATGTCTCCTAAGGTGCTATCTGATCACATCAGAATAAACCAGCAATACTATTTGTGGTTATTGTGGCATTTTTGTGGAGATCTGGAAACCACATGGGAAAAGATACTGTATAAAGATACTGTATAAAAGATACAGTATAAAGATACTGGGCTACGCCATTCTACATGAATTAATACACTTTTTATGAGAAAGCTTAATAAATGTGTTCTAAACCAGGGGGTCTTCATAACGTAATTTGCAGAAATTGAATTGACCCAGAAAATTTTAATCTAAATCTCAATCTGATTTGTATAAAGTAATTTAATTTCCTCCCTGGTAGCTATATGGATTTTATCAATTATACCAATTAAATTGTCAAGCAGATTTATTGACCAGTCATCTGCAGGTCGCTTTCTTTGATGTACTATTCTGGTATCATCAACTGGTCATGCTTGTCTAGCCTTAGGTTGTGGTGTCATTACGTGCAGCTGAGTGCTCAAAAAAGAAGGTTCTAATAAATGAGTGGTGTGAACCAAATTTTGAAATGAGGATGGAAAGCTCCTTATTTTGAGTTGCAGACACAAAATTACAGGTAAATGCCAGGTGCAATCAATTTAGATGCTTAGCCATCCTGCATGGAAAATACACATTTCATATCTGACCTCAGAGTTGGGCCTTAGCTAGAAATCTCCATACTAATAGCTGTTACCTGAACGTAATCATTCTTGCAAAAATGCACATGAGTTAATTCTAAATACAAAAACTGAGGCACAAAATTAAATGTTGGTTTTGGACTTGGCCACAGTAAGTTGGATTTTCTCGATTGCCTGGGTTCTAAACAAGTGGCAAGTCTTCCTGAAATAACCTCATCATCCCTGTTGAATAATCTCGTTATTCAAATAAATTCTAATTTGTCAGAACAGAACCAGACATCTTGCTTCCATTGAGTGAGTCACAGCACAACTCTGATTTCTTCATAGCCTTTTCCCAGTTTCCTTCTACAAGTTTGCCAAGAAATGAGAATAATAGTTGAAAAAATGTCGAGGAGTTACAGGCCTTTGTATTCAAGGCAAACCTAGAAGTATGCAGCTGCTAAAGAAAGGGGTTGCTGTGAAGCAGATTGAAAAGTATAAAGAAAACAGCAATACAAATAATGAACTTGATGCCCACTGGAGTGTTTTGGTCATAGAATCATAGAATAGTTAAGGTTGGAAGGGACCTTCAGATCATCTAGTTTCAACCCCCCTGCCATAAGCAGGGACACCTCACACTAAACCATGTCCCCATTTGGTTACTGCAGCTAGACAAGGCACAATGGCATGCAGGTTCCTCTCCTGTTAGGGGTTCAGAGAATATACACCATAGCCCATAGCATGTTTGGTCTCCTAGAATATTCTTCTAGAACCAAGGGTTTTTAGAAATACTGAGCACTCAGAATGAGTAAGGGAAGGCTGAGCTGTCTACCAACAATAAAATTAAGCCCTGTGATGCTGGTTGCAGGGAATGACAAATATGATGGTTGGTATCATCTGTTACAACTAAACCTAAGATTTTTCTTTCACCATTGACCTAGGAAGTCTGAATTTTGGTTCATGTCACAATGTCTTAAAGTATTTTGAGAGGTTGTAGAAAGCAATATATGGCATGAGATGGTAAAAAAGAGCTGTCATGGAATACAAAGACCTTGTGGAAAGAAAATAAATTGTTGAAGCACTGAAGAGCCACTTGGACTACTTCAGAAATAGTTGGCTATGTGTGTAATCCCAGTATTTTTGGTAAGCATAACTGTGAATGTGTGCTTCAGCCAACAGCTCTGTATCACACTAGTGAATGATGTCATGAAAGATATGTCATGATGAATATGAAAGATAAATAACAGCCAGCTATGTCAGTGCCAAATACAGACCAAATACACCTCCTCAGCTGCGTGATGGTTCAGGACTGTTTCTCTGTCACACTTACTCTTTCCCATTCCTTATCCATGGTTCCTCCTTTTCCTTTTCAAAATCCCCCAATTTCTTCAGTGTTTACATGGTGTTCATGATGTCCAGAAACAAACATTTGGAAAATAACGAATGTGGTAACCAAAAGATTAATACACAGGCAAACAGAGTGGGAGAAATTTCTTATTTGAACAGGGAGCTGGCTGTTGACTGCTGTGAAAACAGTCTGCTAGAGTCCAGGCCAGCAAATGCAGCTTTAGCCAGTACTATGTTGAAGGCAATACCCAGATATTGAGATGCATTAAAGCCACACTAAGCAGGTTAGGAAATAGGAGAAAAAATTGATCACAGATGCATAGTTTCCCTTCACAGGACTCCAGCCACCCGTCTGCTCTCCAATATGGAGTATCTGGTTTACTCATGAATCACTTGAAAGAGATGCTGATGGATGGAAGTGTGCAGGGCAGTAAGAAGTCACACTTGTGCCTAAATAGAAGAGGGCTTTTATAGCACATATATTCTGCATGGTTTCCTCCACTTTGCCATCTCCTTCACATATCTGGAGCAGCACAATGCTGAAGAAGTAGAGTGTACATTTGGTCCTGCACTGTGGCACAATGCAGATGCAATATTATGGAATTACTGACTGTTTTCATTCCATCTAGAAATACTTTCTATATTTCAGGTTGCAGAAACTTAAAGTTGCAGACAGGCAATAACCACAGCTCCCTTCTTCCTGAGTCAGGCATCTCACCTTGAGTAAGGCAGCAACGTTATTACTAGTTAGTTTTGTGATGCTTTCCCATCAAAGTTCAGGGGCAGAGAGCCAATGTACACACACCAAGATGCAGGGAATAACTGAGCTCTTGTAGGGCAGAAATCCGGGTGCTGCATAAGGGACAACAGAATAAAAAGTGTCATTAACCTAGCTGGAGGCTGCCCTTTTTTATTATGAAGATGACACTGTAACACTCTGAGTCAGTCATAGGGAATATTGTCTTTTAGCTACAGCAAGTGTGATTTTTGGCCTTCAATGCTTAACCTTGCTGTAATTACCCAGGACTGTGATTTAAGGAGATAGCATCTCACTCCTTTCTCCTCATCTAAGAGAAGATGTATTTTAAACATAATACATGTGTTTAAAAGAACATATGTATTATTTAAAATGGAGTCAAGAACCCACTGGTATTATCTGAATGACTCAAGGATCAGACATAGCAGAGAAGAAGGAGTCATTATTAAATGAACTCTTTCTTTCATCAGATGGATTTGCATTTGAGACTGGGAGGGGGGAAGTGAGATCAGGTCCTTATCTTGGCATGAGACCGTATTACTGAAAAAGACTGACAGATCTCATTCCATCCTGAGCAAAGTGATGTGAGGGACCTGAACTGGCAGCAGTTCACATCTCCTGCTCTGTCAGCTCCTTTAGGCTATGAATGCTGGTGATGCTGCCTTGTGACCTGTAGAGCCAGCAGTATCTCGGTGGATTACACAGCAGGTGTCTCTATGCCACGGACCCATGAGGGACAGTTTCTTTTTTCATTGCTTCCTGTGAAGGGCTGTGCTGTTCAGACATTTAAAAACACCCGCTACAAGGTGACAAAAAAAGGTCTGTGTTCAAAATGGTGTCAAGTGTTCATTAACATTTTTCTTTAGTCTTTAGAGAAGGATTTTTAGACATGATTCAGATAGTGGTGGTTCTGATTTAATTACGGGATTAAAAATCAATTTTGTAGTCAGGAATAACTTCTACTCCATTAATTCTGTGAGTTCAATACACACCAAGACAGAAGGGAATGATTCAGCCAACAAAGTGTTTGCACTTAAATGCAGGTAGCAGCCACAGTCAGTAGCAGACCCTTTGAACTTTATAGGCTCTTTGAGTATTATTGGGTTTGCTATTGTTATCATCCTTGTTGGCATTTTAGCAGCAAAAACCATTTTAAGGATTTTAAGCCAAATACAAGCTGTAGCATCCCAGCAGATATAAGGGATTTTAGTTTTTATTTAGGCATGCATAGCTGGTGCCTTCCAACATGCTCAGCATTTGGAGGAACTGGTGCAGAGGATGTTTTGCAAAAGGTTTTCAGTCTGGCAATGGTGAATTATTTTGTGTAACTCATCCTGACCATAAAGGATGCCATGGGAGAAGAACTGATACTGATAACATCAACATAACAGAAGAAAAGAGATGTTACCCAAATGGTGTTGAGGTAAACACAGCATTAGCAATGCTTCTGTTTACAACCAGCTTCCAACAGAAATGGCAGTATGATACACATACATCTTCAATAAGTTTGGTCTAATCAAGGTGAAGATCCAGCCATTGCAAAATGGCAGCTGTTGTGCTAACCTAGATATGACATTTTCTACCTCTTCAAGCATTACACACTTGTTTAGGAGGATTTAATGAACTGCTCTTGTATGATCTGCGTCCAGCTCTATAAATTCTGGCCTCAGCAGCAGTAATGCAGCTATTTCAGAGCCCTGCCAAAGGATTTGTAGTAAGAGCTTACTCTAAGATACATGATCCATCCAGGTATTTATGCTGTGATTTCATTGGTAGAGTATCTGTATCTGACATAAAGGAGAGCTGTTTTGAGCCATGTGATAAAGGTGTGACGTGTAGAAAAATGGCTTCCAGATGTGTGCTCAGGTCATGCCATTTGATTCAGAATATGCCAGGTCTGGCCACTGCAGACTTATTCTCTTTTCTCCTTTCTGCCCCCCCAAACACCTTTAATGAGTTCATTTTTTTCAAAGCACACAGCAAAAATTTGACCAAAATTAACAAAGGAAAATATTTTCTTTCTATTTATTTGTTTTATAGCTAATACTGCTAGGACTGATAACTGAAGCCCCTCATGCATAGAAGGATTCATAAGAGAATGTTCAAAACCAGTACCAGTTGTAGGATATCTTATGCTGCAAGAAGTATGAAAGTAAAATTAGAACAGGGCCATCTGTTAGGAAAGTAATAAAAATGTTACTGCTTGGTCACAGCCAGGGTGACAAGCTAATGGGATGGTGAGAAAGCAGACAGGTACTAAAGAAGGAAAATGATTAGTCTAAAACTAAGGGTCAAATTCTTGACATTCATCTGTTTGTGACTGACAATACCTGCCTGCTCCAAATAAGTGTCCAAACTTAACATCTGAATCAGCTACTGCAAGGATTTCTACTCCACCACTTGGCCTCCATCATAAACTCTGTGGTGCTAAAGAGCTTGTCCCTTCTTTTTAATACTGTCATGAAGCACAAAGGCATGCTGAGGAGCAATGTACCCATCTAGTATGGCAGAATCAATACCAAGTAATTGAGTAACATATTTATTAAACCTGATGTTCATGCTTCTCTTAGAAAAGATTACATATGAATTGCTTACCCTGATTGAAATTATGTTTCACAAGAAGTAGGTTTATAAATGGAAATAGCCAGAAATGATGCATGAAATGTTACATGCAAGAAACTTTGCTGATGTGCTATTAAACAAAACAAATTATTGTCAGAACTCAGCAATGAGAAAAAAACAGCTATTTACTAGACTCACCGAACTTTAAGACTAGCAGAGTACTTGAAACTATTGAGAGACTTCTCTGTCAAAATGACTACAGATGCATTTAGGAGCTGAAAACAGCTGAGAAGTAAACTAAGCTCACCTGCAGCTCAGTACACTGATATGCACTCTTTGTTCCCTAGTAATTCAGACCAGGAATCTGGTAAAAACACTGTGGCTCTGACCCAGCTTTTCCTTGGGTGGAGATGCAGGGGATCACATGCCAAAGGCACCAAGACTTCTTTCCAATGGAGTTACTTGTGAGGAGCTCTGAGAAGTTACTGTATTGCAAATCAAGGTAAGAAAGGAGGAGACCTTCATTTTTACATCATAACTTTTTTCACAGATCAAGCTCTTAGTCGGACCTAGGGAAGTCAGTTGTCTCTTTCCCCAACCAATGAGCTGCCAAAGCAGAGCAAACTGGTATAAACTGTTATGTATGCTGTTATGCTGAACTTAAGAGGTTTGTGGAGACCTCTTCTTTAAGGGGTTCATGCTAAAAGAAGCATTCATACTACAATATCATCCATGTAGTGGTCTTTGCATTGATTTATTAGTAAATATGCTCAGTAACAATACTGTTTGCCCAGAGAACAAAGAACTCATCTATGCAAAGCAGATAAGCAGGCATTTCTTCATTGCAGCACTGGATGCTAGATGAGATTCCCACTAATCAACACACATTTCATTGTTGCATTTATACACAAAAAAATCACAAGGTAATACACTCCCAGTCACAATAATTGGTTAGTAATTTGCATATCATTGTAATATCTGCTGTGTCATTGTCTTCTGTTAATACATTTGAGCATTGAGGAAGGGTCATCACCTGGCTGAGGGTCTTCTTGCGTTATGGGTGTGTTCTGTAATATTATAATGAAGACAATTCACTTCAGGACACCTTAAAAGTAAGCTTTGTTGCCAAGTTGGCCGGCTAGGTATTTATCTTGCCAGATTATCAAATAACTCATCCTATATATAATAGACCCTAGGTGCTCTGATTGTGGTCTAGAGAGTAAGGGCTAAAGCCAAAACGATCCTGAGAATGGGGCCTTCAAACAACGCAGTGTCAAATTTCAAGCAGCACAGCCACTCATATGTCATTGGCTAATAAACGCTAATATAACACTAACATAAAGGTGTCTTATAGCAAACTGCTTCACAAACACAAAATATAGAAAGATTCAGTAAAGCTTAAGATAATCTGAACAATACTGACTTTGCAGATCGGGATGAGGGACTGACTGCAGGCAGTGTCTGACACGCAAATCAGCCACAACATTGGCTGAGAGAGGGAACATGAGCTCCCTGACACCAACACCTTTTCTGCTGCTAACTGAGCACACCCTTATCCCTCTTAGCTTGCGGGAAGGATTTTGAGCACCTGAATACTGGGATCCAGACCTGAAGAGCATGCCTAAATCTAACACCATAAAATCTCTTCTGAGGGAAGATTATACTTAATTTAAGGCAGCTGAGCCAGTCTGAGAGAGATTTCAGTCACTCTCTGGCAACCCATGTGCACTGCAAAAGGACCACAAACTCAGTTCAGATGAAAAACTGTTAGCCAAAAGCAAATGAAACAGCACAGAGCTTCTGTACCCTGTTAACCATTTAAATCCCACCATCTTGTTAAAATTAAAAACTAAGGGATTAAATGGGCCTGTTTAATGTACATTGTTGTAGTGGCCTACAGTGGCCAAGAAGAGGAGCTGAATGTGTGAAGCTGCAAGCCCAATCCTCGGCCAGGCAGGAGAATCACTGTGCTGCAATATAACAGCTGTGCTTCAGGTAGTGCAGGAGATGCGCTGGACATCAACACTGCAGAGTTAAGGATAACATAACACTGATTTCTAGTCCTGAGATGTGTCCAAACATCCCCAAAGGTCTTCTCCCACAGCATTCAAAACATACGCTCCTTCTGAAGCGCTTGCAAGAAACTCTATGGGCTATATTCAACTGTCATATATTTTGTTATCATTAGAAGAGTTGATCTATAAGCTTAAAGTTATGTGCAAAGATTATGATTGTGCTGCAATAACAGCAAAAAATAGACTAGAAAAGTATTGACACCAAGGACTATTGCAGAACATAAGGACTTGTGCTGGCTATTGTCATGGCATTGGTGCCTTGAATCATAATGTGTAAATATAGTTAACTTAAGACACTGTTACTTTATTTCTGCAACAGCAAAATCAAAATTGTTGCTTTCAGTTCTACTTTCACCTAAAAAGCCAGAGATATTACCCCAGCATGGTAAAAAGAGCTGGCAATGGAAGACCGTATTTCCCATTCATTTGGATTTTTGACAGAAAAATGTTATTTTATTGAAATTTGAGAAACAAAGTGCAGGAAAATGCTAGGAGTATTGTAACACATCCGTTGCATAGTATCACATTAGACACACAAGGGACATGTCATACATGATAACAGAGAAATGAGAAACTGCACTAATTAAACACAGTTATCACCCAAGAGACAACACTTTCAGGGTCTGCCCCAACAGCCTTACCCCTTGTAAATGCCAAAACAAGTCTGAAACACCCAGATAAGCAGAAGTGATGAGAGGTGATAAAAGGCTTTTTCAGGGGGCAGAGAGAGAAAAAACTGCCAGAAAAGATGCTCTCTCAAGCATGAGGGCGCAAGTTCAGGTGGTGCTAAATGGATGTGTTGTGGAAAATGCAGTTCCATAGGTGCAAAAGCAAAGGCATTGAATAGCTATTCAGACATCAGGTTGATTGTAAATAAGAACTGTACAGGTATTTTATTTTTTAATTTATTTTATTTTTCTAAGACCAGGAGGGTGAAGAAAGTTTCCTACCAGAGGCAGGAAAACGTCTTTACATTTTCACACTACTCTGTTCCCTCCCCGCTCCCCTACTTTCCAACCCGAGCTGTATCCAACTCGATGCAGCCAATGAAAGCTGTTTCTCTCCCCGGACACGCAAGAAGCTCCCCAGGACACAGGTGGGGCGCGGATGTGCAGGGTGTCCCCGTCCCGCCGCCTCCCGCTGTGGGAAGGGCCGGTGCGGTGGCGGCGGGACTGGTTAGTGCCCGGTC
>JBAFWW010046163.1:7022-19790 GCA_036873685.1 Agapornis canus | reverse complement strand
AGATGGGACTAATGTTTCAAAAAGTTCCTTAGGATATTACTTCAGATAGCCAGGTGCCTAGTGGCTATATTCCTCATCTTGGATGCAAGAGCAAGAGCCTCCAGTGCCTGTCTGAGATTGATTGATTTTGGGTGGCTCCTCGTTATCATTTAGGTGAGAAATTATATCTTGGATTAAGAATTCTTTCTGGTGAAAGCTGTTTCAGGGCATACATTTTTACAAATTGACAACAAAGAAGAATAAAAAAAAAGCAAATTATTTTGGTAAAACATTTTTCATCCACAACTCCCTTGTGGTGAAATATATCTAACCAGCTGTAGCCTGAAGTTTGCTGCCACTACATTGAAGACCATTCAGCTGTCTTTCAGTATATCTCTGAAGATATGTATAATCTACAGCCATAATATTTATGATAGAAAGAACTGTTGCATCTCATTTCCCACTTATTTACGTTGTTGAAAACCAAGAATTACCTCACTTATGGTAAAAGAGAAAAAGTTACAAATACCTCTAATTACTTTTCTCATATAATCACCTCCCCCTCATATATATTATAGACAATAACAATGTAATATTTTTGCCATACAAATAAAAGAATAAGAATTATATCCTAGAAACAGATTATAAGAAAATGTTTTTCAATTGCATGGAAAGGTTATTGCTGACTTCCATGAATTTGGAATCAAGTTCAGATACAAGATGATGATTGTGAATCATTAATGATTAACATCAATGGCATCGTGAACAAACTATGGATCACAGTACATATGGCATCAGATGAAGCATAGATTATTCTCAAGCATATGAAAACCCCACCAAATTTTCCTCTCAGCTGTGCCTACACAATCTCTGTTAGACTGTTCAAATTATTGTAAATTTAGCTCATCACTTCTAAAAGACCTACCTAAAACTGCTGGGGAAAAAAATAAATCAGATCCCAAGAACAATAGTGAAGAGCAATTACTTTGGTTTTATTCCTGTTTATAACAATATATTTTACTGTTTATTAATAATTAAACAGGATTTAAAATACAAATTACTCTGTATTGGTATGCAGCAAATTAAAATATGTGGCTTTTATTTTCTGGGAACACAAGTAGCAGACATTTCAAAACCATCTTTGTTAGTTCCCACCAACAAAGACTTACTTTGCAAAACCCCCTCTTTTAGATTAACTTTGATTTCCAAGTAATTTATGAAAATCCATAAAATAGAAAATTAATGTAAAGGTTACTAGGCTATCAGAAGAAAAAGTGACCTTTGATGCTGGAATTTACTGGAGATTTCTCCAACTCTGCATAGATACATTATGCAGTCCTCTACTCAATCCATCTTAATACTAAATGTACAGTTGTGGGGTTTTGTTGGTTTTGGGGTTTGTTTGCTTGGGTTTTGGTTTGTTTTCTGTGGTTTTTGGTTTTTTTTTTGGTTTGGTTTGGTTTAGGGGTTTGAGGTTTTTTTGTTGTTTTATTTTGTTGTGGGTTATTGTTAAGGCACATATGAATATACTTATCCATAGAAAACCTTTATATCATTGGAAGACTACTGAACAGGATTATGTATCATTTTCCAAAAACTAATCTTAATTACAAAAAAGTTTAG
Organism: Agapornis canus; assembly: GCA_036873685.1. Classification (NCBI taxonomy): domain Eukaryota; kingdom Metazoa; phylum Chordata; class Aves; order Psittaciformes; family Psittacidae; genus Agapornis; species Agapornis canus. The sequence continues at coordinate 18,188 of JBAFWW010046163.1, read as the reverse complement.
CATTTTTATGACATTTACCAAACACTTCTGTAGCAAACTTACTTAACTTGCTTCAGAAATTAAAACAGGATTTTTAGGATTTTGCTGCAGCCACAACATCCTCAAGCATCAAAGGAAAGAATAGGGTCTTTTTAACATATCACATCAAATATATACTTTGCTTGCTAAATAGGGTTTTTTTCTTTACATAAGAACACAAAATGTAAGTGATTTTATCTGTTAGACAGTTGAAGTCATTGGTCTTTTCCACATCAGTTTCTCATAGCAGAGAAAGAATATATCCTTTTATTTCTCCACTGCCCCCAGTTTAGCAGACAAGATGACTATGAAAACCTCTAACTACGTAATTAGGGATATCTAAGTAGCTATGTACTTTTGCTTCAAATCACAGTCCTGCAGGAATCCTCAGTGTTTTTATAAACAGCTCCCTGTAGTAAATATTGTAATGGGTCTTTTCTCATTGCTCTAATGGCAGAAGTATTTGAATACTTTCAAAATGCATTTCCAGTTCTGACATGTTACATAAATATGTATTGTATATTAACACATTTTATTGACAGTGGTATCACAGCAATCAAAATATGCTGTATGAAATGCTAAGATAAAAACAGTATCAGTACAGTTTCCTTTAAAAACACAGGTGATTTCTCCTAACCTCCTTCCTCATTCATTCAAAGTCATAAATGACAAAGCTCAATACTTCAACCAAAATGAACCCTTATTGGTGAAAAATGGCAGAGCAGCTACCAAAGAGAGCTCCTCATAATCCAGAAAGCAAACTGAAGCAATAGCACTCCACAGTGAGAAGGGAGGAAAATAGGTACAATCAGAACAGTGGGCTTTAACTTCTCAATTTGCAAGCTTCCTGCATGTTCTCCAGAAGCATAGCCCCCTCTAAATTTAGGATCATGAAAACCCTTGGGCTTTTTTAGTTATCTTTTCCTTCCTTCTCAGGAATGGTCTTGGAATTGAAAGCTACTGAATAATAACCAAGCAGATTTATTTACTCAAAAACCTTTCTGACTTTCAATAGTCAAGTTTATGAAAGCAAAGCCAGCATGAATGGAAGTATAGGACAACTAAATACTTTTAGGAAGAAAGACAGTTAAACAATTTTTCAATTATAAATATTCAGGTGACCGATTTGTGGAAAATACAGTAAATAAAGGAACTAACTTGGGGTATCAACTTAGTTCATAAGAACCACTACTTCAGTTTTTCCCTTGTGATTTTCAGAGTGTGAATGACCTTTTTAAAGGAGAACATGAAAACTATGAATGAAGTCATTGGAATAAAAGTAATGCCAGTGCGTCTTACAGCACCAAGAAGTCCTGACCTAATCTTTAATCTTTTACACAAAATGAACCTGATCTTTAACTTGCTACCTTGAATAATTCACACATGCTCCAATTCTTTTTATGGAAAGAAAGTTTCCTCCTAGGAACTATGCCAGCATGTAAAAATCGGTGAACTCAATCATATAGTAATCAATTCCTTTCAAAACTGCACTCAAAACATTCCTTAATCATAACATTAGGTCAATTTGTCCATGCCAGAACTACATCAACAAAATTTGCATCTCAGTACATTTCTGACTGTTATCTCCTGACTGATGTTTTAGGTTAAAAACAAAACTCATTCAACTGAAGCTGTAACAACAGCAGTAACTAGCCTTAGGGTCATGGAAACTGTTAGTTTGCTGATTGCCTTCACTATGCACTTTTGAGGCACTGTATCACTGAGTCTTGCCTGGTACTGAACATATGACAAGGTCCATTTGTTTTGCTCTGAGTGCTCTCTTCCTGTCCACCTTTTCTCAAGTCCGTGCCATTTTTCTTAGTAGCTTGGTGCAGTCAAATTTGCCATGCCCACACACAGCCTGTTACATTCACATTGCTTATGCTAAGATCATTAAGCTGTTTCTTCTGCTAAAACTGATACATAAGAAAACCATCAAAGCTCCTGTTGCTCTAACACAGGTTCTAAAAAGACAAATAAATACCCAATAGTTTTTTGTGGGTTTTTTGTTTGTTGCTAGCTGCCTTCCAGCTAAATTTTTCTGCTGTTCTCTCCAGCTCTAAAGGAAGCTATAGAAGACACTGTTAAATTTCCATATGCACTGGCAGGATCAGTATTTCACCCATAGTGTATGGATGCATATGCATATAGAACTACTGTGAGAAGCTGGCTGTCAGTGTTATGGTACACAATGGCCCCATTCACTACTCAGGCTCATATTATTATGCTGTGATACTTTGAAGCCAGAGAATTGAGGAACAGATAAGACAGTAGGCAGGCAATTATACTGCCAAAGAGCTAGTAAGAGTTTATTTGGCCTTGCTCTGAGCCTGAGTTCTTTCTAAGAAAGTAAAACAGATGATGGTAGAAAGACAAAGACAGTGCCATTGGTACACAATGTCCCACTTGGAGTCAGACAACCCCCCTTCCACATAATTTTGTTGTGCCTTGGGTTCCCTATCAGTTGGTATCTGTGCTTTCAGAGCCATCTAGCCCACATAATAGTGGCAGGATGTAGCACTTGAATTTGACTGGAGGGATTCTGAAGATTTTACATGGATACAAGATCAGCCAAAAGTTTAAATTCCTGCCTCATTTTAAGCTATGAATACATAGAAACAGGATTCATTTCTTCCATCAATTTGAGTAGCATGAAGTGTGCATGGAATAGTGGCCTGAAACTTTAAAGGGCAAAATGATCTGAGTGAAATCCTGGACAAACTGGAAGAAAAATCACAATAGTTTTCAGTGGGGAGAAATATTTTCTTTTTCTTTTTTATGTGTGTATTCATTTTGAAAAAAAAACAAACCCAAAAAATCTATGGCACAGGATCCCAACAGATGTCTTCCTCATAATTTCACACAACAGTTCTCTCCTCAGCCATAAACCCATCTGCCTACATAACTCTGTGATCGATGTTTTTTCTGTTCCCATAAGTTCAAGAATACACTGTAAAGTCATATTCATTGCAATTTTAACTAGCTCTCTCCTGTCTATACAGATTTTTCACTAAGGAAATAAAGACCCCCTTTGTGCGGCAGAAGAAACCACGAGCCTTCCTTTAGATTCCAAACCCAGAAACATTGTGCTGAGCACTGTGCGACAGCTTAATTCTAGCTCACAGGTCTTCCTCTAGATGGATATTCCTCTACGTTTTAGACATCAGGCTGCAATCTTTGGTAATCCCAGCAGAGGGCAATATAATTAAACCATTTTTAGCATGCTTTTCAAGGCTGTTCAATTGCTGTTCAAACTCCTCCAGCATGCCTCAGGTTTCGCTGCTGTTGTGGGTTTGGGTCCCCATGTCAAATGTTTTAATATTCAAACCAATACTGATCCCAGAGAAATCCATACTGTTTATGTCTCTTTTGGTGCCCAAAATGCACAAGTGCATTCTCAAAGTCTGACAACATCTCAGTGGAAAATGAAGGCACAGCCCGATTCACTCCCGTTTCTTTCTTGTCCTCAGTCACACATCTGAATGTATATGCAGTTACAAGGTGCCTTATATCTGTAAGAAAATCTGCATGTTAATACATAGTTTTAAAAAGTGTCTCAGAGTTACTTCTCTGAATGGATTAAAGGGCAAATTGGAAGCAAATCTATTCAAAGTATATGATAAATATTATTTCATTCTATGGCTTAGCTATTCATACACGTTTGTCTGTGCAGGCTGACATTCACATACATATGAAATGAAACCTCACTTCCAAAGTACAAATGCAGGGAAACCCACACTGAGAACAAACAGTAAAGCATTCTTTTACAGTATGCATGTTTATGGGTCACAAGAGATCATGCAGCTTTGTAAAGATTATCCCAGTGATAAGGCTGTGTGGTTTTATTTACTGAATTCTAGATATCTTTAGACACTTCTGAGTTCTTGGAAAGATAACCAAAACTCTAAGACAAGAACAGAACAGCCACCTGGCACGTTTTATAAAAAGTCTTACAATACAGCAAACTGCATTAGAGTTTCATAATTCATGAAGGAAAAATATCCCCTACTGAGCATTATAGCCAGTCAAGATAACACCAAGAACAGCTGGTAAGTCTGTCAGTGGGATTTCTCTCTCCTCAAGTGCAAAGAGACAAAAGTATGAAACAGCTGGAAAATATATTCAAAGTATGATTGGCACAGTGTCACAACAAAAGTGCCAGGTAAGATGATTGCAAAACAGTAGCTTTATTTCTCGTCTAATTTGTAACAAGACTCATACGTGGATGGAAATGGTAAACAGAAAGCGATAATGCATTTCTGTGCATCTTTAGACAGTTGCCATACATGCAGAAAGAGTGGTCTTGTGCTACAAGGACTACACTGCACTGTTTAAAAAAATAAACGTCTTTGCTTTCATGGCTCTCATCTTTGCTTTCATGGCTAAGTATCTTTTGTTTAGCATCTTCAGTTCACTGTGTATAAAATGGCAACTGTACCTCCTGTATGGCTGTTGTGCAGCAAGATATTGCAAGTTCTGCCCTGAGTCAGATGTTCACAATAAAAATATGAGGTTTGGCTGCACATTCTGCAGAAAAAGAAATAGCTTATTCCTTACTAACATATATATAAGCATTAAATGTATGTATAAAACCAGTATATAAAATATATACTCTAACAAATAGAATACAAAGCTCAGCTGAGTTTTCAATGGTATTGCAATGTAAACGAAAATACATCAAGAAACCAATGATTTAGAACACAGAAGAACCCTTTGCACAAAATGTTGTAGCTTTCTAGTAGACCACAAACATCTGGGGGCAAACGTTTTTACTGGTACATCACAGGCTACATGATGCCATGAAGGAAACTACAAGCTCTGGCTCCTTGCATTTCCAATTAATTTCCTCATCAGACTCAGAAGAAAGACTTGTAAAGAGGGAACTGATAACCCCTGCTTCTATTTCACCCCTTTTCAGGTCACAGAATCTAGCATCCACCTGCAACTGTAAAATTGCTCCTTTATTTTCTTGGAGATAGCTATTAGAGAAGCAAAAGTTTCTTCCAGGCTCCTTTTATCTGTCGTGTGCTGCTAGCTTTTGTTCACATGAAGAAGCCAGAAAGAACATCAGAGGTTCATAGTGGGGAAGAAAAAGAAATACTGTCTTCCTTGTATTTGAAGGGTGACTGACAGGAAGATAAAATTACCAAAATGCTTATCAGAGAACCTCTATGAGCAATAGGAGCCATGGTGTCTGAGTTAAAGTTTTTGACATTTGAGAAACAGTGAAGCCCATGAGGGAATGGTGAAATTTCTATTCTTGCAGGACTTTTAAAGGTGTAGCAGGTTAAATAAAAACCTGACATTAAAAAAAACACCCAGTGATTAAAATCATCCTGCTTTGGGACAGGAAGATGAACTTGATCATTAAAGATACATCTATTTTCTCTGACTCCCATAGTTCTGTGTATTTCAGATGGATTCTTCTTTGGTCAGATGCTGAATGAATGAAAGCTTTTGGGTTTTTTCCTGGTGCTGGGGTTCTCAGTCTCTTTCTTTCATACAGACAGATATATTAGAATGTGTAGGAGCCAAGATCACAGTTTAGCCTGAATCAGGGCACATTTTTAATGAACCCTTTGGAAACTCTCTATCCTTCAGACCACTACCCTTTTCAGATATAACTCCCATCAGTCAGCACAGCCTCACATTTTTAAGTCTGATTTCTTTAGAAAACATGACTAATTATTTTTAGACAAAATACTATTTCAGTTGAGTTTAACCCCTTTGTTTCTATCATTTACTCTATGCTATTGGATGCAGCAAAGATACTGTTAGATTTGGTTGCATATACACAGGCTTCACACAGAGATGATTAATGGTTTCTGTTCATGTGGCATTGCCAAAACTCAACTTTCCTGTGCAGTGCAGCAGCAAGAAGATGATATATTGCAAGTAGTTCAGAGTTCAGAGAACACCATCTAAATTAATTACTGGTTTGGAGGGACTGATTTATCAAACAAACTTGCAATAATTAAATCTGTGCAGCTTTGCCTAACCAAGACCTACTCCAGGAGGATAAATGAATAATCAAACGTATAAATATTTTAATGTCAATAAAGTGAACAGAGTTAAAAAGTCAATATTTGCATATCTTAACCACACTGCGGCATCGCAGGTCATGACATTTGCTCTAAACTGAGATCTAACTGCAGCCTAAAGGCTAGAATGATACAGACATGGACTGAAAAGAAACCCATCAGCTTGGCATTAACAAAATGGTACTATAGTTCTGATTGGTAGTAACCTGCAGCTGTTCGGAATTAATGGTTGCACAGCAGTGCCCCATGCTTGCAGGAACATTGCAAAAAGCATTGTCTCCCACTGAATTTCAGAGGCATTAAGAATGGAACTTTACCCTCCTCCTCAGGAAGCAGCAGGCTGATCGCTCTGAAAAGCCGTCCCATTTTCAGCATTTTAAAAACCACTTTGTATAACAAGGCGGAAAATGCACGAGCAATTCAGTCTGGACAAGGGGAAAAAAAAAAACAAAAATCTTTCAAGCTGGATGCCAAAAAAATCCCCCCAAAAGCCCCAACCCAAAAGAGCTGAAAGACATTCTTTTGTCCAGCTATAAAACACTGATCCAAATTCAGACACATGAAAGACGGTGAGAACACTTTTGCTATTACTATACTCAGTGATTTACTTTTTTCCTGAAATAAAGTTTCACATATTCATCCAACAGGTTACTCCTTTTTATAGATTAGCCTTAAAAGTGTCATATATTTGTACATTGAACAAAAATGATATCTTACATCTGATAACAATCACCAAATATATCTTTTTGGTACCAAGGGAAAACATACATCAACATTCAAGACAACTGAATGTTTATCTGATTTGCTGCTTCATAGCAAAAGGTGTTTTTTCCCCTTGTTCAGGCACAAAATGTTTTTCACTTGTTCATTTAAGTGATCCAGAAAATATCTGTCTTTTTTTCCATTCTCAAAATGGTGTAGTCATTTAGTGATTCTGTTTCATCAAATTCATTTAATTTGGAGCAGTAGATTTTGTATAGTTGCTGCTTTAACTCATCATTGCATTTCATTTCCATATATTTTAATTTTAGAGAAGAATAATTTGATCATTCTTTCATGTTCTAACTAATTAATGTAACTTGCTAAAGTTTTATAGTTTGTGGCTTTTTTGCCTAAAATTAATTGTTTCTTTTGTAAAAAGGTCTATCCTTAGTGTTATAAAGCTACACAGTTTGAAGAAGGATTACTACCGAAGTTTTAGATAAAAGAATGCAATGAATTTAAAATTCAAAGTTGCCAAATTTGGCTGAGTAATTACAGAGGGGTATGTTAGCATTAAAATATTCAGGTATGAATGTTCTATGAATTCAGAGCATAAAACCCAGCTATGTAAAAGCAATCTATCTGAGTCTCTGATAAGAACATCCTTTTTTCGACACATCCTGCAGCTGCTGTGATTGGGTCTCACAAACTAGGTGTCTCTTGATTACTGCAGAATCTAGCACCGTATCTTCTCTTGGTGATGATCGAGTATTTCCCTTAGCCCCTGCTCTAATGCCTGCTCATTAGAGGGGGTAACCCTGTCTCATCACTCGCCTACTGCTTTCCTGACACTGTTGTTGAATCCTTAGATCTAAACAACCCCTTTCTTAAATCTCAATTTTCTGTTTCAAAGCATCACCAGAGAATGAGGTAGGAGAAGGAAACATAAAAGAGAAATTAAACAGCTGCATAGATTTCCATGTTTGAGTATGTCATCTCTTTTCAGATAGTACAAAACCAAATGGTTAAGTAAAAAATGAAAAGACCTAAACACAGTTATGTGATTAGCATCTCCAGTGCTGAAGTCTAACTCCTTTCTCTGTGTGTGCTCCAGATCACAGAACTGGTCAGTTAGGCACAGACTCGTGTGAGGCATACCCCTGTAAATACAAATTTTCCCAATCCTAGCAGATGGCCACAGGCTTTGTGATGCCCTGATCCAACCCTACCAGGTCCTAGGGCCAGGGCAGACTTGCCATGGCCCCAGCCAGATTTAGCTGTGATAACAGGCATATGACCATTGCCTTCCCTGGACTGCTATTGTTAACACATTACCTGGACAACAGTAAAGTCTGAGTTCCATATTTATATGTACACCCATATATATGGGTTGTCACCTTTTGTGAATGTTACATAACCCACAGTCATAAATATCAGTGGTTTTTATCCTTTTACCCCTATGTTCTTTAAAATGGCTTATAATAAACACTTTTTAAACAGTATTCAACCCCCTCTGAAAATAAAGAAAAAAATAAAGCTTTGTTTTCCACTCAAACAATTTTGATGTTTCTAGTGAGCAGCTCATGCTATGAATTTCCCTTCTGCATCAATTATTCACTGGAATGAAAGAATCTACTGGAAGGAAAGAAAAGAACCCACACCTCAGAGTATTTTTCCACCATCTGCTCTTTCATAGAGAAAGCTGTCAGATCACCTTCACTGAAGTACTGAATTGCACAGCAAAAGTGTCATTCATTTTTTCTTAGTCTTCACCTGAGATTAGAATGGGGAAATCACAAAGGGTTCATCTACAGGTAAGTCATCTCATGGGACTCTTCTAAGCGCATGCTTTTTCCTTTCTTTTACAAGTGCTGAAGAATAGAATGTTTGCTGCAATCATTGTCCTTGTGACAGTTACATGACCAAAGCTGATAATACCCTATGCATAATATCAATAGTGCTTTGGCAGTTAATACTTTTAAACACACAAATTATGGAGAACTAGGCCAGGACAAAGTGAAATTTGTTTCTAAAGATGAGTATTATATTATGCTGTTCTTTTGATGTGCTTCAAAACAGACAGTTAATAAAGTACACTTCACAAAGGCAAGACAGAAAATATGAGGAAGAACAACTGCTGACAGTATAAGACCATTCAGAATGTTGAAAGCAAGGTAATATTATATGAAACAGTCTGAGACTGTGTCATCATATAAACTGGAGGAACAGCATTAAATAAAATGTAAAACAGACAAGTATAAGGCAAGGAATATTTGCAGAATTATTTCATCCATTTAAATACATTACATTAGATTAAGAGACTGCTTATGGCACCTAGAACAAAACACCTTCATAAAAATTAGTGGTTGTTATCTACTGAGTACAAACAGTATTCCACTAAACAGTCAAATTTGTATCTAAATTGTGATTCTGTAAAATTGAAGTAACCCTAATAACCCAAGTAATCCCCATTACTATGATTACCTATATATAATTGAGCAGTAACTAACCACAAGTATTTGATTAGCAATGCTATCCAATTGAATATATCTCCCAACACACAGCAAGAGTTAAAATATAAAATAAAATTATTCTGATGATACTGAGAAGAGATTAGGGAATTATATGAATGCACTAGCTTAATTCCTTTCATCAGACAAATCCATTCATTGCTATAACTCAAAAAGAATTGCATAGGATATGAATTTATTTGTGGTTTTAGCTGTTGTTTCTTGAACACCAGCAGCAAAGTTTTAAGGAGACCTGTTGGTAAGTGTATTAGCTTGCATAATGTAATCAACAGGGAAGACAGAAGAGGAAGAGATCAAGGAAACCTTCCCACCCAAAAGATGAATTTCTCAGCTCCCCACTACCAACAGTTAAACCCATCGTTCTGCCCTATTCACTGTCACTCATTTGATTGCCATTCTTTTTTTGTTGTACGTTGGAGAACTGTAAGTGCATTCTGGACCTAATACATCGCATTCCAGTAACTCAGTCATGCAGCCATTCACCATTTCACAGACTGCACTGGCATTAAAATTCCATTCTTATTTCTGTGACAGAGACTGTAACAAGAACAGGATTGGTAAACCAGGAAAATGTTATGATGGTGATTGCAATAGAGAAAGGAGAGGGGAAAAAAGTAATTTTCCCCTATTCTTGTATTCTAAAGATTACACTTATGCTCCCTGACTGATATGCAAAGAAATCACTGATGTTGGTAAGAAGCAGAAATGTCTGAGAATAGTAATTTACAAAGACATCAGACTCCTCTTGAACATATATACATATGGAACCCAACTGAGTTTTAATTAGCATACTATATCAGAATTCATATACAGACAAAGTGTTAGCAATGTTAAATTTTTTCCAATGCAAATCCAAAGCAAACCATCATCTGTGAAACTGTTGCAATGGAGCAGAAACAAGTTGGGTATTTTTTTCCCCAGTGCAATTTTCTGCCTTAATGGAGAAGCACACATTAAAAGCTGGTTCATAGCATTCCAATATTCTTTGTAATATTGCAAGATTTATTAAAGATGAGGTAGCATTTCTTATGCTTTTTGTTCCAAATTTAACAAAAATTATTTTCAGCCAAACAAGTAATTGGATATTATCACTATTTTGTGGCATTTCACCTGGACTAACGTATTGAGACAACACGCTAACAAAAATCAGCTTCTAAGAGAATCAAAGAAAGATATATGGCAGACAGCTTCATTATGAGTTTGACCAGCTCATCTAGCAATGAGTTTTACCTCTGTTAATGAGCAAAAAATGACCATTTTTTCATTGAATACATCTGATTTCCTTATTGGCTCTTGCTCACTTTTTCAGTTTATAGAACTTCATACACTGCAATTCCTCACGTGAAACAGATCAGTGAATCAAATCAAGCATGCCTGCATAAGTGTCTTTTAAATTTAAGAAACAGATCATAGACATTTGAATTACCACCAAAGCAGTGTCATTCATTTATAGTGAAGTCAGAAACATCCATTCTCCAGTGGGTAATTAGTGCTATGAGTATCACAGAGGTGTCGGCTGTTTATAAACTTTAAAAATGCAACTAGTCCTGCACATATTTACCACAGGCTGTGATCCTGATGAAATGCGAGATGTTCATAAACATTAACAAAACACCAAATTCAGAAAAAAATTTTTAAGTAAGCATTGTAGTCAGGTTTCTTAGACTTCTCTTGATGGATTCTTGAGAAAGCTTCAAAACAGCAGGAGTCACTGGAGAACCAAAGTATCACATGGAGAAGATCATGATTTATCACTGATATTTTAAACACTACATTCTAAAGTAGGATGCTTACAGCATTGGTTTTGTGCATGTAACTAATTTCATAGAATCATAGAACAGTTAGGGTTGGAAAGGACCTTAAGATCATCTAGT
>JBAFWW010046160.1:0-16345 GCA_036873685.1 Agapornis canus | reverse complement strand
TATTGGTGGTAGCAGTAGTGATTTGTGTTATACCGTAGTTACTAAACTGTTCTTAACCTGTGAGAGTTGCATTCCCCTGGAAGCAGGGGAGGGCGAGAAAGGGGGGTTGGAGTGAGTGAATGAGCTGTCTGGCTGGGTTTAAACCACGACAAGAATTTAATCGTTTGCACTATAATAAATAGCAAAGAACAGCAAATATGAAAATGAGTGCCATGACGTTTATATCGGGTTAGGTGGCAATGCAGGCTTCTTCCTGTCTAGTAGCTGGCTATGTTATACTCTCAGATCCTGCTTTACATGTGCTAGGAAAATACAATTGCCTCATGCATATACAGAGTGCATACACTTGGACAGTATATGTGCTAATGCATCAAAAAAACTCATGTCAGAGCAGGGATGTTATGAGTCCCAAAACTGGAGCAAAACCATTTTGTGATGTTGAGTGGCATGAGAGGGAGTAACATTCTTGTCTTCTTACCTTTGTCATTGTTGAAACCAGACTGAATTACCTGAATTCTCTTAATGCTAATTATCTGCTGGTATCTGACCACTTCCATGAGACAGGGGACCAGTACAACTCCTTATCTCAGTTTATTGATGTGGCCTTTGCAACAACTTGTTAATCAGTTGCTTGCAGTTGCAATTTCATAGCACTTTTCAGACATGTAGAAGTTCTTCCCCTTCTGTCTGGGATTGTTTCTGTGGCCTAAAATCTGAACAAAGCAAGGAGAAATTAACCTGAGATCAGGGCAGATCATTTGTGGGCTGTATTCAGCAAGCACTGAGGCTGTCTAGAAGCAACCAAGAAGTGATTTATTTAGTCTTGTTGCATTAATGTTCAACGATTTCCCCCTAGTTATTTTGATGCCCATAATTCCTATCTGTTGTCTTTACACTGTTGACTCTTTCTAATTCTCCTTTGTTCTGGGCAATCTTCTAGAGAGAGGAGGTGCATTTCCTGAGTTGGCTTCAACTGAACACACAGATTGGTTTTGAATGTGAATAGATTTTGTATCTAACGGCATGTATCTGACAATCTGCATACAGGGAAGGTGAAGGTGTGCTGAAGATTGTTATTCAATATTGGTTTGAGAGGGTTGTGTTTCTGCTCCTCGTTTTTAGCCTGTTATACTATAAAGTCTATATTACAAGGCTTGAGTTTTTCCTGTTGATTACTTTTTCTTTTAATCTTTATAAAGCTTAAGAAAATCTTTCTTGGCAGTTTTCGACTGTTGCAAACTGGTCTTTAGTCAGCTGTTGCCACAGCTAAGATTTTACCAGGACTTTCTTTAAACTTGATTGCTGTAAAGACTACTGATGGCTGCTTATTGTCTGTTATCTGAGACATGATTGAGAGTCAGTTACTTAAGGTTGTTGTTTTGTTGCTTTTATTTGTTAATATTTATATCTCTCTTACATTGGTTTAGTCACATAGGTCACCTGCGTTCTTACAAATTTAAGTTGTTTTTTTAATTTTGCATTTTAAGTTCTGTATTCCTTGATGTCCCCTTGGTTTCCTATCTTTAGATCTTTCCGTCAATGGAGAGAGGCCTGCTAGAATTTTTAAAGTATTTGGTAGTAAGCATAAAATTAAGTAAATTTGTAAAACAAATTAATTCATAACATTGTTATTAAATTAAGTGAAGGGTAGCAAATTATGAAAATCTGCAAGCCTGAATTATGTTGTCTATCACACATTTCTGAGGGGAAAAAATAGGAATGCCTAAGAATTAAAATTTCACTTTATTCAGTGTTTGATTATTTTAATGAAGCCTCATGGATATGGTTGGCTTATGGCAGTCTCCAGAATTGGATGCTGGAGAATTTATTTGCATCCAAAAAAATAAGGTACAGTAACCAGTCTTATGCTAATTGTGGATGTTATTTTGTACAGCACATAATGAGATCTCAGCTGTAAGAAATGAATATAATTGTTTATATTGTCCCAGCTGTGTGTAAGTAACACCATCCTAAATTGGCTGTATTTTGGCAGCAGTGAGCTTCACACTATCAAGTTTAAACCACACTATTTCACCCTCTTTTACTTGAAATAACAGTTGGATATTCTGAACACCTCTGCAAGAGAAGTAATGACAAAGGAATGATTTTGTTTGCAATGAAGGTACTTTTTCTGAGCAATCTCTCCTCACAACTTCAAAAATCAATTTCTTCTGGTTTGTCTCATTGGAGCTGTTACTGAACAAGGTTCTTGTAGCCGTGCTCAATATTTCAGGATTTGAGCCCCAGATAAAATATTCTTCATTGCATAGTTTCACTGCTCACATTTTTTTATGTATTTAAATAGAACTGAACAGGATGTTTTAGAAGAACATGCTTCATCTAGAAATGCCAATTTGTCAAAACCGGAATTGTGTGGGAAAGGGCTGGTTTGATCCTTTTTTCTTTTTTTCCTTCCCTCCCCTGTGGAAAAAGCTTTAAGAAACAGATTTCAACTGCTGAAAGCTTATCATTTCAACATTTTCAACATGCAAATGGCAGTTTTCTTGGCTTGCAAAAATATTTAAACTATAAGTAAATGCAGTAAGAATAAAAGAAATGCAGAGAATTTTAAGAGAATGAAATCATTCTAGTGAAGTAAATCAACCTTTAAATACTTAAGACTTTAATTGGACTTTATGGTTCTGCATCTGCATTGTTTTCAGCACTCTTGTGGTCAGATGCAGCTAGCTCATAATTCTTAATTTTGCCTGACATACCCTTGGCCTAATGCTACTCCCATTCAAAGTGGTAAAGAAATAATACTATTTCCATTCAAAATTATGGAAAACTGGTTTGGGATTAGGTCACTGCTAAACACATGAAAAGACCATCTTTCCTCTTTGACAGTATGTGTGATCAAGGAGAAGGCCACTGACTCAAGGGCCACACTGCAACATGCTGTAAATCCTACTTTATAAGGAAAGAAAACCAAAAATAAAACTACTGCTTAAATGGCAATTTCACTGAGATTTGAATTCATTAACAGTATCTTTTTCTGTGATCTCCTGGTGGTGGCTTTGTGGATTACTGTCTGATAAATTTAATTGTTTGCAAACCACTACTTAGGTGCAAAAAACCTCCCACATTTACCATTCCATGTTGCAAAATCTCTTGGAATCACATAATGAGGGATAAACCCAACAGAATTCGTAGAACTAGCCCTGAAATCAGTAAGTTACTAGGAATTACTTTGATTCTCTTCTGACAGAGAATATTCTTTCTGCACAAGAAAAAAAAAAATCTAAACCCTTCAAAACTATCATATGTAATTATTTGATAGTTATAGTCCCTCTTTTTTTTTATTTTTACTGAAAATAATTAGATCAACCTATTGAAAAGTCACTGGCTTTTGTTAAATTATAGAGCCCTTAAAACTTGAGAATACTTGTAGAAGGTTATTGGTATAGTTTGGTTAAAAGATTGCTCAGGGTATATAGAATTGCATTCTTACAAGCTGTGACTGGAATGTTTTTCTTTTTGGCTACTTAATTGTTGACAAAATTGATGTTGTCGTCGTGTAAAATGCTGCTTTGCCAGACATTAAAGATTACTCTATGGACCTGTAGAGAAATTGGCTACAGAAGGCTTTTTGTTCTGTGTGATGTGATCAACCCTTTTGTTATTCCAGAGTAATTGTAAGAAGGGAAGGGTTATTTAAGACAATCAATGGTACTTTGTCATTAATTGAATTACAAGTTTTTTAATTCTAGAAAATCTTTTCATACTGAGTTACTGCATTATAAATCCTTGGGCTAAATGCAGATTTAATGCATGATAGACAATAGAACAGTGCACCAATGCCCACGTAATGTTGAGCTGTACACACAGGGAAAAACATATTGAACTACTCGTAGTTCCCTGAAAACATCAGTCCTGAACTGCTTGGTAATCAAACCCAAATACAGTACTTAGAAATTATTATGTAAAGTTGAACAACACAGAATTTTCATTCTGTCTGTATGAATCATTCACGTTCAGATGTATGCACATGCATAATACAGTGCATTATTCTGATTCTCATCACCTCACAAAACAGAAATAAAAAAGAGGGAAGGAATATCTGGGCTTCCCAGACAGCTGCAGGGAGTACCTTTTGCCCTGGCTGCAACCTGAACAGCACGGAAGATAATATCTAACCCTTTGTTAGATATTATCTTCTCACCTGCATTTGCAGCATTACAACTAAATGAAGAGAAAACCCTGTACTGCCTGGGGCATACGATGGTGCAAGTTTGTATCTCCAGCTGAGAAACTGTACTGAACTTCTGGAGACATTTGTAGCACATTGCTTTTCAGTAGGAAACTTTACAGAAAGAACCCATATCCAAGCCCCCAGCTGAAATTTCCCTTCTCTAGGAAGTGTTCTCACTAAGGGCTGAAACTGGACCTGAATTTTGTAGTTAGCCCCAAGCCTTACTGGACATAAATGGTGTCGTGTTCTGATACCAGATGCCAAGTCTGCAATCTCCTTAGGCTTATTGGTCTCAAGACTTATCTGAGCTAGCAGTGATGGAGTGGCTTCCCTGTGTGGGCAAAATAAAGGTATTATGAATAGAATGAAAATAGTATATGTATGCATGTGATATATATGTAAACAGCTGTGTCTAAAACCAAGAATGGTGATTGGAACTGGAAAACAAGATGGAACAAGTTTTAAAGCAAAGAAAGGAGTTTTTCATGTAAGACAGCATTAATTATGAAACTACTTGCTGTAAAGGGCTGTGAAGACAAATATAGATAGACACACAATGCATTAGAGAAATACAAGGGCTGTTAAGTAGATTGGGGGCTGTTGAATAAGGGGTTTAGAAGAAAATTTCTGGTAGAAAGCCCTAAGGCAGTGAAAAATAAGCAAGTCCATCCTCTGGGCTTGTAAAAGGACAGAAATAGATGATTGGAATGATGGGGATACCCCCTAAGATTATATTTGGTATAGCATTCACACATATGTGTACATAAACACAATGCTAGACTATGTGATAGGATTTTCTATTTTTGTGTGAATGTGTATTGAATGATAGCTCTGTCTTTAGATGGGTGTAGCTGGGGGCATACACACATATTTAGTGTCTTTGCTTTGCTAGTCACTTTGCTACATGATATTTCCCAGTATTATTTTCCAAAGGCTACAGACTGTTTTATACCTGTCAGTGTAAAACTATGAGGTTTCTTTCTGCTGCATGTATTTAGTGGAGGATTTTCTTCTGTCTCATTTGGGCTGTCATCTGTTAGAACTTGATTTTGAAACCTACTTGCTTTGGAGGATAGGATCATGCTGTTTAACTACTTGCTCTGATGGGAAGTACAGTTTAGACATAACATCTGTGCAGCTGTTGGGACATTCACAAGCACTGCCAGGCCTTCTCTGTGATTACAGGCATGTGAGGATTCCCTCTGCTAGTTTCCTATAGTCAAATAGGAGAACGGAGATTTTGGATCTTCCCTTTAATTAAAGACCCTTTCTTATTTGATTTGAGCTTGACTTGAGCCTTTAAGGGATTAGGAGTATTAAAAGGGCTGAACATGCCTGTGGGAAAAAGATTGTCTTCAGCAGCTGTCTGTTGGTAATCCCTGTGTGATGCGAAGCAAGGATGTGCAGGTTGCAGAGAGCTGTAGTTTCCTCTGATGAATAGAGGGGTCATAGTGGTGCCAGGCTTTTGATGTTAGCATTTTGTAATCAGACCCTGGGAACAGGGAGCAAGAGTGGTGCCACTGTCAAAAGCAAGCTGAGAAATGTCAATTTAGCTCTAAACACAGGTTGTGATGTTAGAATTTGTGATTCATGGTGCTTCCCACCATTGTCAGGTTTTATGCAGTCTGCTGTAATCTATGTAATAAGAGTTGCGAGTTTAGAAAGGCTTTCATATATGTGTAATGTAACAAAATGCAGGAAAATGAACTTGGAACTTCATAGATTCACAGAATCAACTAAGTTTGAAAAGACCTTTAAGGTCATCAAGTCCAACCATCACCCTAGCACTGCCAAGACCACCACTAAACCGTGTCACTAAGGGCTCCATCTACATAGTTTTTGAACACTTCCAGGGTTGGTGACTCCACTGATACCCTGGGGAGCTTGTTCCAATGCCTGAGCACCCTTTTGGTGAAAACATTTTTTTAATATCCAGTCTAAACCTTCCCTGGCACAGCCTGAGGCCGTTTCCTCTTGTCCTATCACTTGTTACCTGGGAGGAGATGAACCACCACCTCACTACATCCTCCTTCCAGGTAGTTGTAGAGTACACTACTGTCCCCCTGAGTCTTCTTTTCATGGATTTCTCTCTTAATTTACAAAAAAAAAATTAAAAAAATAAAGAAAAAATAAAGAAAGGAAGGAAGGAAGGCTGTTTCACACAAGGTATGATTTTTGAGATGTTCAGGACATTCTCTTTGATCAGCTGAGGGGGAGGGAAAGTGCCCTGGGACAGCTACCTAAATGAGGACAAAACAAGCCTAAGTTTTTGGTATTTCAACAAAATTTACTTCCTAGCTTCTTTGAAATGGGAAGCCCTGCAATTTGGTAAATTAAAACAATGTTTCAACTTGAAGGGCTTTTAGCAACAAAAAGATCTTTCTATGGCCAGACCTGGAAAAGGCTTTAGGGCTTGCAAGCCTGTTGGTGGTGACTCTCTTAATGAAGGCATTTGTTGGAGGTCCACTGGCACCACATTGCTTCACCTGTGGCTTGGGGCTCTGCAGTCACACTTGCACCACAGGCATGTTTAAGTGTGAATGCAAAGAGTCAGACTTAATCTGCACTCTGATCACAAATAAGAAGAAAGTGCATGCTGGAAAAACAAACCCTTAATGTCATCTTGAATAGCAATTATGATGCATTTAGCACAAAATAGTAGTTATAGGAAAAATAGGTTGGTTTTTTTTTTCCATTTGCAGCAGTGTGGTTCTCTGTGAGATTTAATTAATGGCTCTCGTTTATTCTTATTTCTCACTACTCTGTGAGTGCCAAGTATAAAAGAACACAGTTTGGCTTCTGGGCAGCAAATTCATTTAATGTTGATATAGAAGTGTCTCTCTGGATTTTTCAAGGGAAAAGAGAGGGAGGGACATGGAGAGGAAATATGATTGGTAGCATTGATATCATAGACAGTTTGAATGGCTTTAGCAGTGAGCAAATTCTTATGAAAACTGAATTTATATTCCTGCACAACAACCCAGAGAATGGGGAATTATCTCTAATAGCACATTAGATGAATGGAGCCTGGAAGCTATAACCTACTTAAGCTGGATGGAACATTTTGTCTTTTGGGGGATATAGAAGATGTTAGAAACCCACCTATGCTCTCTTATCTTTTTCAATTAAGATAATGAGCTTTCCTTTGGATAATGTTGTCTTGAGGAATAAATTTCAGGTTAAACAAATCTTCCTGATGGATAAGACAGGCTGTACCACATGTTTCATTCTGATGTTGGAAGGGACAGAGTAGCCTGTCTGCATATTTCCTTGCACAAGCATAGAAAGCAGGGAGTGAGGTGGATATTGATGGGGTGGATTGACCAAGTCAGCTAGGCTTTCACTTCTGCAAAGCTTGGTTACATACCCACTGGCATCAAAAATTGAAATCCAGTGGTATAAATGCACATCGGCCCTTTTCATATGAAAAGGGCTGATCTTTGAAGGCAGATAAACTAATTCTGAGGAGTATGTTGTTTTTGGGAGAGGCCAGAACTGAGAGCAGCAGTGTATTATTTCATGTAGCAATTATTTATTGCCTGTGTTTGGTTCATAAGGTCTAGAAAGAAGATCAATCTGAAGAAGTTTGGCTCCTGTCCTGTGTTACTTAAGCCAGCAAAAGACAGAATGAAAAGAGTAAGAGAAGTGAAAGCCCATTGCAAAGGGCATCAGTAGGCAAGAATCCTGAGCATTTCATAGCACCAAAAGTAGCAACACTTCACTTTCCTTATGGCTGTACACAACATGACATTTTGAATTCTGCCCAGTCCTGTCTAACATCATCTGCTGTCATCCCTGTTAGATCAGCACAGGTGTATCTGCTTTTGAAGTCATTACTAATTTATTTGTTAAAAAAGATTTTGAGTGGGAAATAGGGATTTATCTTTCAGCTGCTCTAGTTGCATCATTCATCAACTCTTTCTTTGCCTTTGGCAATGGATATGTTCTCCTCTGCTATAGTACTAATTTTAGTTCATTTAGGCTCTCTTAGTTTAATTTTTTTTCATATTTGTTGCAGCTTAGAGACATAGGACTCTGACAATTTATGTATGACAGGAGCTTGGGCTGTTTATTCCTCCCCCTTCCTGCTCCCTTTTTAAAAATCTTGTTGAGTATATATTTTCTTATAGAATTTTGAAACCAAATGGTATTGGCAGGAGTGGCTGAGCTCAGCAGCTGAAGGCTATTTGGCCTTTGTGCAGATCTCTGCACTTCAATGTTGTGCCACCTCCACCACTGATTCTTCTCACCAACTGCATTCTTGTCTGGCTTTCAGCCATATGAAAATTCACAATAGCAGCATACCGGCTCACCATGTGCTCTTCTTTCTGGTCTTAAGAATAGTATACAATAGTATACAATATTTGACTCCTGTATTGTCAATATGTGATTTTTACAATGTCTTGGGTCTTGTGTACTCTTTTCTGCTGAGTATGAAAGGAATTGGAGGGTTTTTTTCAGGCACAAATCTTGAATGAGTTTGAGGCATGAGACTGGAGAGGATTTGGCTTATACCCTGTGAGGTGAGAGACAATCATAAAATCATAGAATCAACTAGGTTGGAAGAGACCTTTAAGATCATCAAGTCAACCATTACAATGATGCTGCTTTTTGATCTGGAGAAGATATGTAGCTTCAGAAATAAAATGCTTAAATAAATCACCATTCTGGGCTCCTTAGTGTACCAGTGTGCTCATTTCTATTGCATGAAAAAAGCAAGAATTAGAGTGAGAATAAACAGCTTTTTGCACATATTTGTCTGGATTCGTGAGGCACCTTGCCTTGGGATGCAGTTTGGATAGAAAACTGCATATGCTTTATTCACTGTGCTTTATGAATTGCATTTGGAGAGGATTATTCAGGATCAGATAACTTCTTTTTTTCATTCCTTGACATAGTTTTGAGTTTTATTCTCAGTTTTTTGAGATATTGGACTGTTACATTCATTACTTTTTCCATGAGAAAAACTGTGAAGTTGATATGACTTGTGTTGGGTTTTGAATTCATTTGGCTTATTACTAGAAAATGCTTAATACAAAATCAAAGAAACAGATGCTACTTGCTGAATTTCTCTGTTGCTCACAAACCTTCAAGCTCTCAGCATAAACTTGCTATAGGGACTGCTGTTGGCCATCTTCCTGTTTTTTAATGTCACTGTCCTTTGGCAATACATAGATCTTAGTGAAACAAGATGTTTTTCTCTGCAAGCTGTATGCATTTTTCCACTTTGTGCATATTAGGCAGGCTGGGAGCTAATAAGGTTGCTAAGATGAATTCTCAGATCACCATGTTTTCTGCCAGAGACGAAAGGCCACATAAATACATTTTTCTGGCTTCTTTCTGAGATGTAATTTCCTTGCTCTCTTTTATTTCTGCACTCTTCTGGCAATATGGAATCATAGTATCTCTATTTACCTACATGGGTTTCCTAACAGTGTTATCAGAGTACAATCATTAATGAATCATTACATCTTTTTCCCCAAATACCCACTTATTGTTAAAACTTTTTGTTCCAGTTCACACTCATGTTTAAATATGGACAAAGTACTTAATGTTATAATAAAATTAGCTTCCAAAAGTGTTAAGTAATGCCTCTTCCAGCAAAAAGAAAATATCTATTTTAGAGAGACTAAGTCAGATGTTTTGGAATGTGCTATATCCTATCCAGCAAGGACAGCCAAACTAACCTTAAAAATAAAAAAAGGAAAAATACCAAGAGCTCTATTTTGAGCTGGGTCTTCCAAGACTGCTGAGGTTTCTGTTCTACAATGGGAAATATAGAAGTTTAGGACTGAAACAACTTTGTGCTGAATGTCTGCAGTCATGTGCTAGAGCTTTTGCGTGGGACCTGGCATCATCAGGGAATCTCTGATCATCAGCCTGTAATTTCTGATCATCTGTTTCACAAACCCCAGTTGTGTCAGGTTCATACTTAGGAATCTTATGACTCTGGAGAGTAACATTACCAAGCAAGTAAAGTATAACTTAAGACTTCCATTGCCAGTAAAGTGGGCTGAATATAAACAATTTCCTTGTTGAATGGGAATGTTTCATTGGAGTCCATGCATGCAGATGTCCATAAGCCGATTTTAAGAAACAATAAAATCCTTTGACATCAAGTTTACACAAAATCTGCAACATGCATCCTAAGGAAAAGCTGAGGTCTGTTTTGGAATTTGGATCTAATTAAAGTTGCTCTGTAAACATTTTTTTTTTTGTTGTTGTTGTTGGATGTAGTTATGGGGTCTAATTGTGGAAATAACAGTTTAACCCTTCTTGATCTATATGCAGTCAATCAAGTTAATGATATTCCTATTGTTTTGGTAAGCAGTCAGAAGAAGTGTGACAAACATAGAACTATGGCATTCCCTTACAGGCACTGAAGGAGCTGATGACATTTTATAAAATGCAGTTATGTAAAGCATTGCTGGAGGCAAGGCTGTGAAGCTGAATCTTTGCTGTTTCCAAGGCAGAGAAAAGTTCTAATGTGTTTAGTCTCATAGAAACTAGCTTGGCCTTATTAGCTGCAGCTAACAGGACTCTTCAGCTGCAGCTAAAGGTATTTCTTTATTAGTGGAACAAGGATGCAAAAATATTCTTAGTATTTAAAATTAGTTATACTAATTCATAGCTTTTTGAATTAGAATCCCTAGACAACCTCTTATTTTTCTCTAAAAGAACAATATTCCACATCCCATCACTAATTTAATATTTCTTTTAAAGCTAACTGCTGTGGAATCTAAATTTAGAAAGGAACTCTGAACAGGGTCAGTTTTTGCCTAGCTTACAAATGAATTGCTTATGAATCATTCCATGACAGATTTAGATGACTAATGCATTTTTGTAATGAGCAGTATATACCATGCATCTTTGTCAATCTTCAGGTTTAATTGGGAATGCGCTCTACTCTCTCTAGAGACATAATATAGTTTTGGGATCCGGTGTGATTCAAATGGGAATTACGGATGTCAGTGGCATTGCACTGATGATAATCTATGAGTTGGAAAGTGGCATCCTTGCAGTGATGTCCAGCCAAAGACGTATTGAATTTCTGCAACTTGAACCCTTCCTGGTGTTAAAAATTGGAAAAGTTAGTTGAAATTGATCAATAAAAGGTGGAAACAGGTTTTCTTGTTATCGGTCTTATCAATACCTTTTGAAAAGTTTTCTTCTGATAATTCTTGTCTCAGTGACTCAGCTATGGTCAAGAAATTCTCATGAGTGCAGTAAGGTCAACAGTGCACTTGCTTAAGGATTAGAACTTTAAACGTACTGTTTGAGGATGGATTATCCAATGCTAAACAGATTGATTGTTTTAGACAACCACTTTTCTTCATCGTGCTCCATAATACATAAAAAAAATGAACCCTAATTTCATCTAGTCTCATGAAATAAAGCTTTTCTCAAAATTTTGCAGTTCTGCATGCATTTCCCCTATGCAATTTGTTTTAATGGGATTGTGTGTGTTGTGGCTTCAGTGAGTGACTGTTGAAGACCTTCATATTTTGTTTAAGCCTTCTGACCTGACAGAGAACAATCGCTCCCCTTCTCTAGAAGTGAGTACCCAGGATGTACATACTGTTCTGCTGGTGTCTGATAGGGAGACAAGGGGCTTGTCTGAAACAATCCAGTGAGAAAGCCTGGAGTGATTCTGCTAGGAATTGCATTACTGTGTTGGAGTAGTCACCATAAAAATTTGTATTCAGAGAAGGAAGCTCTATTTCTTTACAGCCTGATCTAAATAGCCATGGTCCCTAGGTGTGGCTGCAGGTCATGCCTATCCCCTTTGGGTGGGAAAAGCGGTGGAAGATGGAAGTATGTGCAGTGCATGTTTGTCATACGGTTCTAGCTTGCGCACACATGATCATGACCAGGAATGGAATTCACTGGTCCTCAGAGGCACAAGTACATGAATATGATAGATGAGTCTAGCATGTTTCTTACCCTTATGGGGATCAAAAAATAAACCAAGAAAGAGCACTGCCAAAGTTCTAAATAAATGCTATTGACATTTGAGTTGTCTTATCTCATTTTAGTGGCTGGCCTGCTGGTTTTTATTTGTTTATTTTTAGGGAAAGGTTTTCAGTAACAGGCTACAGGAAGCCTGAAATTATGTTTTATTCCCTTGCATTGACATACAATAGTTAATTTGCATTGGCCATACAATTTGCAGTGTCTATGTACTTTAAGGTGTGCAAATACAGTTTGAAACCTGGAGTAGATTCGTGCTTGGAAATTGCTATAACAATTAATGGATGAATGAAAGCAGAGAAGAAAATTATGAGCCAAACAAACGGATTATGACAGGCTGTCTTTGTGTAAATTACTCTACAAAACTGCGCAGTATTTCCTGCAAATTGTGCTCTACAAGTTGAAGTTCTAATTAATGAAGTACTGCAATAGATTAGCATCAGTCTCATTTTTCTTATTAGTAACCACCAGTGCCAGGTTTGATAGCTTTATTACCTTGCCTGGTTTTGGACGTTCTTTTGTGGAAGCTGTGGTCACAGACTAGTAGAGCTGTGGTGTTTTTTTTTCTGGTGGTGTTTTTTTGCTGCTTCAGTCCAAACTTAGTGATTATTTATTAGGCTTGCTGTGAAGTAAATTCTCTTTTCAAGGTTATTTTAGCACTTGGAGTTTTATAGTCTTGGAATAACATTTGCACATACACATACATGTGTGACATTTTATTTCCAACAAAAGCACTCTGGAAAATCCACACTGGGAAATAGTAGCCTATGAAGTGTTACATAAACTGCAAGTATATTTCATATGGGCACAGAAACCTTGTATTGTCCTGGATGAAGAAGCCAAAGATACACATTAATGACATGGTGTATGGGAAGCTTTCTTCCTATGTGTTTCTGCTTGCAGCCATGAAGTGGTTCAATGCAGAAGAATATAATTTTCTAAGTTGGGGGTGTGAGGGTGTGGGTGATGTCTTTGGATGCATGCATGTATGTGAATATAATCTTTCCTACATTTAGCTTTAGGTCAAAGCTATGATAGATTTCATATATGAGTGCCAGTCAGGGTCCTAAATTTGCCTATTCCACCTAAGTACTACCTACATTTTCTGGAGCAATCAAGGGCCTTATTTTCAGGAATTCTTAATCCTAAAAATACAAAGTGAAGTCTTGATCACCTGAATCTCTTCCCTTAAATAGAATTCCAACACTTGTGAAATGAAGCACTCTTCTGCAGTGTGAGTTTTCGTATATGTAGCAGTGGGTATGACGGTAGTACTGCAGCTGAGCACAGATTGATGCTAACAGGATTTAGTGATTTATTGCATCAGGTATAACAGCATGGTACAAGGTAGCATGCTATGATTAGATTTAAGCAACATAACTCAAAGTGATGGCTGAAATGTCAAGAGGCGAAGGCATCCATTTTTCTGGTCGGCCAATATTAATTCTCTGACCTGATGTGCAGCATAATTTTGTTCAAAGAATCAGAACAGTGGGGGAAAGTTTACAAGGAGAGATAGATGTAGTTTTTCATGAACAGACTGATTTATGATAGATGGGTAACGATCTAAGTATATATCTAGCTGTTTTATCTGTAACTAGCAGTTAGATGGAATCATTCAAGACCAAATCATCTTAATCCCAGTTCAGAGCTTCTGTTCTTACAGCCCATCTGTTGACATGACAAGTTTGTCAGATTTCAGAAGACTGTTGCTCTGTAATTTTACCATACTCTAAAATGGTGCTGCATAAATCAAAATGAAAACTGGTGAACTTTGGCCTTGGGATAAGATAGTTTGCCCATTATATCTTCAGAACATTTTTTCTTTTTATTCTCAGTTATTTCGTGTTGCCTCCGATATGTTTATTTTTGTCTCTGGAAAGGAAGACTCATTAATTTACTACATTTTTTTGTCACCAAATCTTCTTTATCAAAGCCATTTACATGAGATTTCACCAGCTTGCACCTCCAGCCTTTAAAGGTGAGGGGCCTGCTCCAAATTTGAAAAAATGAAGGAATTCTTCAGGTAAGAGATTATGCAGAGTAAGCCAGCTTAAAAGGACAGCATTCTATTTAATTTGTTTGGTTTTATTGACCTTTTTAACATGACGGCGATAATGGTACCAGGAGAAATGCCAGCAGAAATGCCAGGATTTTTTTGTGTTGTAGGCAAGTGTGTGGTAGGTATTGGGCTATGCTGGTCTGTACACCCATACCTGTCTGTGCAAAACACTATCAACACGGGTTCTGCAGCACCAGGTTTAAGTGGAAGCATGGTGCGTGTATTTTATGGTCCCTGCACCTTGTGTAGCTCTTCTCTGCAGTGCCGCTGGTGGAAACATTGATACAGCTGTAGATACAGATGCATCTGCATCTTAATAGCATTTCTGCATGTTATCCCTCTGTAGTCCTTGGTACTATATCAAAGCCACTAATGGCTAATCATTTAAGGAACTTCTTGCTGAAATATCTTTGCTCCCAACCTACTATAAACTTAATTGCAGAATAACAACTATAGGCTTTGGCTTTCATTGGCAGGAATAAAATTTCCCTCCCTGCAGAGATGGATATCTATCATGTGCCCTTAAATTTAATCTGGGGTTAAAAAATGATCCACCAACCACTCATTCATACTAATGAGCTTGGTTCCAGGTTCCTGGCTGTAACTTTCTTACATATAGGGGCTCTGGGGAAGAATCTTTTAGACTTTCCCACCATCCTGAGGCAACATAGAGCTTCTACCACAAGGAAATGTGTAAAGTCTAATGCAAAACTCATTCTAGTGAGAATGTGTGGGAAGAACTTGCACAGCATGGCAAAGATGAAGCTCATTAGCTGAAGAACCAAAATAATCTCTTCTAATGGTTCTTATTTTTTTAATGTTCTTCCTTGATCACCTTCTGTATTCTTCTCCCAGACAAATAAGGGCTAGGAGGAATAAGAGCCCTTTATGAAATACTCATCTCAAAGAAATTTATGTTTTGTGACTGAATAAAATACTGCATTATCCTGAATTGTGTTGAGCTATCAATCCCTAAAAGGCATTTTATCAGCTTAAACTCTTCTAGGATTTCTCCATTTCATCCAGGAAGGGGTGTCAGTCACAAGGAGAACAAGTTGCCTAGGGAAGTTTGGGTGGTGTAGCTGCAAATCTCCAAAAGGTTATTCTGATGGGTTTCATGAGTTCCATCCTGATTTTGTTCTTTACCGTGTGGCTGTTCTGCTGTCCTGTGAGCATATGCAAAGAAGTCTTTAATGAGAGAGAAAGCCTAATCACTGGGATAACAGCCATGTTTTGGTCTCACTTTTTAAGACCACCAGAATTTAATATGCAAAGAAGATATATTTAATAATGGGTATTATTAATTATTAAATTATTAAAGTCAGCCAGAATAGGATTTTCTCAGCTAGCCACTGTAGCTTACTTGTTCTATCGAGGAAATATTTCTCCATGGAAAGAGAACAAGACTGCTTCTAAAAAGAAGTAATGAGATGGTACATGGCCATTAATTCATGGAATTGCATTCATAAGGTGTCCATCATGTCCACTAACACCTGCATATATTTTCTGGATTTGTCCTGATAAATTGAGCTTGTGAAAATTCCTTGCAGTGTTTCAGGAGTAAATGATTATATGTAGGTTATTTGCCCATGCCACTGACATCGTATTACCAGCAATGGATTGATATTTCAGGGTGCACCATACATAAATGATTTTTAGAGTGAGCAGCCTTCATCTAGAATGTGACAAGTCCTATCGTATGTGGGGAATATCTGAACAGGTTCTTCTGTGGCCATAGAGGATCCAGTGTTTGGTTACAGGGCTCAGGGAAAGAAGTTCATCAGTGTGTTACTGGGTGCCTGCTACTTTGCAAGTAACAGGTGAAAAAGGGCTCTCTGTTTTGAAGATCTTGCCTACTCACTCACACCCAGCTCTAGATCCGTGCTGTAGCACTGGTCCCTTGAAATGCACAGTTCTGCTCAAGCACAGTTTGGCTTGTCTTGTGTGTTGGCTTGTAATCTGAAGTGACTTCTCTGTTTGCATGCTAAAAATACAGCCTCAAGGTATGCTGGTGTCCTGGGAACTGTTTTGAAGCAGTGTGCTATAACCCACATCTCCTGAGTTATATAGAATCATAGAAACATAGAATAGTTAGGGTTGGAAAGGACCTTAAGATCATC
>JBAFWW010046159.1:9748-36102 GCA_036873685.1 Agapornis canus | reverse complement strand
CTTGGTCAGAGTAAACATTACTGAGCAACAACTAAAAACATCGGTGTTATCAGCTATGTTCCCAGGTTGAGTCAAAACACAGTGCTGCACCAGCTACTATGAAGGAGAAAAATTGACTGCTATTGCTGAACCCAGGACACTGCTGGAGTCTGAGCAGAGACCAGTGCATTGTCTTTCCTGTGGTCTTCCTGAAAGCCTTGGAGATAATCCTGCTATCTTGCTTGCAAAAGGAGAAAAAGGCTTTCCTCTATTTTATTTCACCTGCACCTGTAACGGTAAGTACAGCCTAAGACAGGTGAAGCTGAGGCAGTGCCTAGATACCATATTTGGTGTGCAAAGGCAGTCACTTGGAAGAAACCAACACACACTTTTGAAATAGAGGGCTAGACTCCATCTACTATAGTGTAAAACCAGATTAGCTCCAGAGAAGCAGGATTTATCACCATCTCACAGCAGTGATGTAGTTCTGAGTCTGGCCCACGATGCTGTAAGTACCCAAGCTAAATTCTGTCTCTGTATCAGTGTATGAATTCCAAAAAGATGTTACAAAGCTTCAAAATAGCAGAAGGGCAAAGAGTGCTCAGTAGATAAGCAATAAAATAAGAGTTTGCCATTTATTCTTCATTTTGAAATGTCTAATCCAGGTCATGAAGGACCAGGCTAAAACTCACACGCTTGTTAAGTAAGCAATGCCCTAAGGTGTGTGTCAACAATACATAAGTGCTTACTGACTAATCTCTTGAAAGGGAATGGAGGTTGAGAAAAGCTCTGTGGCTGAGAGAGAAATGCAAATGAAGATCGACCCCATAATGAAAAACCTTCTTATTAAACTGTGTTTTATCTTGGAGTAGTCCTTTTTTTCAGATCATATCCAAGCAGAGATAAAGGCATTTTACCATACTCATTAAACTGTGCATGGTTTGATGCAATCAGACTCAGACCATTTGCATATGGATCAGTTTAATCTAGTTCTTCCTGTCTCAAACCTATTGTTAATCATACCTAGACTTCCTCCCCCCTCCCTAACAGTCATCCCCCCTCTTCCTTCATTCCTTTGATTCAAATAGATAGATGAATAGGCATAAGGACATCAACATCTTTCTGAGTGATCATCTGCATTGTATGCTCAGAATGTCCTGTATTTTGCTGATTATGTCCTGGTTGGCATCCCATATGCTTCTGATAGTCTCTGTCTTTGCTTATTTAGGAAGACTGAGGACATCAGAGGAAGAATATAGACTCATTCTGTAAAACTCAGCTTAGGTTTAGCTCTAGCCAGAAATTAAGTGAGATTTGTGTTCTCACCTTATTCAGCATTGTTAGAAGATCTCTCTCTGAGTAGCATGTTAAACTGAAAAAAGTGAGTCCTTTTCTCTCAGGGGCTGAATATTATTTCTGCATTTAACCAGCAGTGGTGATAGATGCTTTTATATAATCAATCTACAGTAGCAGGGTGACATGATATTTGAATAAGGAGATAGTTTTATCTCTTAGGTTTAATACTGTTTGGGTCTTTCAATAACAGCACTAGAGCTTTTTTAAGACTTTCCCTCTGAATGGCTGAGTTTGTGCTGCTTTTTCAGAGAATAATTACAGCCACAGGTAAAATGGCTTTGCCCCAGATTTATTGTCATGAATCCCCAACCTTAGCTTTGTTTTTTACTGTAGGGTTTTTATTTCATTGTTCAGAATTTTCTGACCAGCATCATCATGATTATGGCCTTGGGACGTAATAGGCTTTATGATTGTGTGAGGAATGTGAGAGCAACAGATTGGGCAGTTTACACAAGATGTGGCATGGTGTTTTTTCCACTCAAGGCTGATGCTGTGCAAGTCTGTGGAAATGTTCACACACCTGTATTAAAACCATGATCTTTATTTTCAGTTGTTTTGTTGTATTCTGTCCATAGCTTTTATATAAAGCCAGCTTTTCACACAACCAAACTGAACAGGTTGTGTTTGACTCTTGCTGCAACCGGAATAATATGTCCTCTGAACAGTGAAGGTCAGGGTCCCAGCAGAATCTGCCTTTCAGCAGCATAGATTTTTCCTTTGGCATAAGGACAGTGATGTAAGTGCAGTTGGATCCATCATTCATTCAACCAACATCACACAAAGTGAGCCTGATCTTTCTTTGGTAGAGATGGTGACCTAGGTGAATTCCCCCAATCTTGAAGGGATTTTGTGGGTGCAAACAATGCAAGTGCCGAGTAAGGAGGTGAAGGAGAGCATCCATATTCCGTGTTCTCCAGTATAACTCCAAAGGTAGCATGTATGTGTTGTGATTAAGACTACTTTGATCACAGCAATTCATCCCCGATTCTATGGTGCACAGGAAAGTGTGGGCCAGTGAGATCTCAGCAAAATGGGACAGCTTTAGACATCTAATAGAGAAGAACATGCATGTCACATCCATTAATATTCAAATTCATTTCTGCTGATTATATTTCAGTTCAGGATGATGCATTATTTATATTAGAAATCCTTTTACAGTATCTTGTGTGTAAGGAAGTTACAGCTCATGAGGTGGAGAAGATGAGCACCTTTTAGCAAGGGGCAATTTGTGCTGTGTCTTCATAGCATTTAGCACACTAGGCTGTGAGCTTATTGAACACCCTCAAACAATGCTGTAATTCCAGACAATCTAAGAAACAAAATGCAATCTCTGACAGCTTTTGCACAAGACATGGAAAACTTCATTAACTTTGCCTGCTTTGCTGGAAACAGGAAGGAATTTAAAAAATCATCCTAAAAATGGTAACTGAACAATTTCAAGCCCCTGGAGGGAAAAAAGGTTATATACAATTTTATTTCCTGGGAAGGACTACAGACCAGGTCAGCAGAATTTTAGACAAATTTGATGCAGTTCTCCCTTGTTAAAATTTTGTGCCTAAAACTACAACATCCTCGACATTTTTTCCCTTGTTTGAAGCACAAGAAAGGTTCCTTTTACAGAAGTTTCAGCTTCTACAGGGGATTTCAGCTGGCTGAATCCGATGATTCACTGTCAGCAAGAATATAAAGGTGACTGTGGCTCCACTAAGCCCTTTTCTGCTGCTAAGGTAGCAGTTTTAGATTCCTTGTCCTGACATAAGTGAAAGCAGCATTGGAAAGCATGCACCAAAAGAGGCTGATCTAAGGTTTAACAACCTTCAGAACTGTACTTGCTAATTTGGAGTAATTGATTTTTTTAGTCTTCATGTTCCTTTTAATTTAATTTATTTTCAGTGTGCAATTTTTTAGAGAGAAGAGGCAAGGAGAGGAAGTGACTTTTGATCCCCTGGCACCATATTAATGAAGCAATATTCCTACACTAGCCTCCATTCCTGGAGCTAGTGGAGTGCCTGAAAGCAGTAGGCAGCTGTCCCTCTGTGCCACAGAGGACAGAAAAGAGGCATATAAGGGTGCTAGTGAGCTTCACAGATATTAAAAAGAAAGGAAAACTAAGGCTGCGGTACCTTGAGCTTGCTTCATATTTTCATGGGAGTGCATAGGTTCTCATGGGTATGGACTCACTTGTGCCCCTTTCTCTTCTAGTCTGTCCCAAGCCTGCTCTCTGACACCTAACACCTCTGCTACCCAAACAGCTGAAGCTCTCATCTAGATCTATTAAACAGTGCCTATTTCTTCAACCCATTTAATGCCAGGGCACAAGGAACAGGCACAGCAATGGGACTGCTCTTTGCTTTTTGTATCTGTGTCCAGAGTCACATTATCTGCTGGGACAACTGCTCTGTGGTCCTGGGATAAAGCCTGCTCAGGGCAAATTGCATCTCTGGGCAGTTGTTGCATGGCATAAGCAAAAGAGAATACTTTCAAAAATCTGATATTTAGCTAAATTTGACTACAGTTTTACAATTATGTCAAAAGAAAAAGCCTCTGGTACCCCTTCATACCTCAGAGAATTCATAGCTTTCCCTCAGAGAGTGGAGGACCGCTTGATAATCTGCAGCTTGTGTACTGCAGAAGCAGGCTAAAGGATGGTGAGTGAGTGGAGTTGGAGCTGGGAAAAGTGAAGCAATATTAATATCATTTTTACACCTAACAGCTGTCATCTGCACATAAATACCAGTCATTAGTTAAATTCTTCATTCGCATGTGCAGGGAGAGAAAACTCAAGTGTAAATATTCAGCCTGCAAATGAGTAAGGATTACATGAGAAACTGTTTTATTATTTCCTTTTATTTTCTATTCCTGCCACATGCTGTATGTTCTTAGAAAGTCTAAGAATTCATTCTTCCTAATGAACTTCATGCTAGAATCAAAATATGATGAACTTGCATTTTTTTTATGCTAGGGAAGTACCTTGAGACCACAGCATCACAGTAGGTCATGTGATATAAAGGTTTACAGTCATGTGTCTTAAAAAACACTAGCACTTCCAACAAGCCCACCTTCTCGTCTCATCAAAAATTTACAAGCGAATTCAAACAAAATGCTTTTTTTATGGCATATGAATGCTTAGTACAACTGTAGTTTAAAGGTGCGTTGAACTGAAGAGGATCTCTTTCAATGTTATCTTCTATATATCAATTAACTAAGGGAGTCTGAATCTCATTAGTAAAGGGACAGCCTTTATAATCATCGCTCACTAAATACAGATTAAATGGTTTGAAGATAATAATCATCCTTCTTATCTTACCTTTACAGGGGTAAGACTTTACACTGTGCTTTGTGCTCAACATATGTCACACACAATACCCACTATTGAAAGACAGGTATCTATTTAGCCTGTCTTGATTCTGAGGTCATCACTGCAGTATCACAGCATTTCACAGATGTGTGGCTTTAATAATAGTGCTTTCCTTTTTTCCCCTTCTTCCTCCAGTCTACAAGTGCTGGGCATTGACTTCAGTGCAGATTTCCTGGGTTTAGTGTAGGAAAAATATGTCATTAACACCGTTTTTGTCATTTTCCTCTGAGGCTTGCTCTCATCCTGGCTATGTTAGAGTGTTTGTTCTGGAGGTGTAAGGTTGTGACAGAGCAACTTGCCCAAGAGCCTCCTTGCTGGACTGTGCTTGGCTGGGAGAGAGCCCCACTGCAGTGGCACCAGACAGAGCAGCCTGGGGAGGGGTCTGGGCACAGGGCAGCAGGCTGCCAAGTCCATCCCAGGTTGTGAAGCATGTACAGCTACTTCTTCAGAAACAAGGGTCTTGCCAGAGGTGGTATATGCAAACACTACCAGTTTATTTGAAACAACATCCAAGCTAATCAGCAAATTAGGAACATAGCCAAGGTCTCTGATCGAACATAAGGACAGTATCATTAAAAGAAAAAAGGTTTGGGGAGGGTCTCTGAGCCAATTTTTTTGAAGTAATGGACAGAAACATTGTGTAAAGTACTTCACAAATTAATCCAATACATAATCAGCTTGGTTCCTCTCACAAACTGGGCTTTACAAGTCCTGATCATCCTAAGAGAGATGCACTGACTCTGGTTTAGATTAATATTCATGAAAAGCAGATACAGTCTTGATTATCTTGCACTTCCTTATCAGAAATACTTTGTGGGAGACATCTGCTACAGCATTTGCCTTTCCATAGCTATATCATATCACATACTCATAATAAACTATCTAGTACACAGAGGTTTTTCTTCCCCTCTGTCATCTGTAACCAATAAACTCCTATATAAGAATTTTTCTCTTTTACTTCTAAAGTAAATGATCCTTGTTTTTGAACTGTAAATGCCATCCTATTTCTTTCTGCCAGACTACCAAAGTCTTTAGCTCCTTCTATGTTATCATTTAAACCTTTTCTGTCTTCACAATGCCCCCCAGCCTCGTACCAGCAAAAAAAATGCATTAGCACACCTTTATTTTTTGTGCCAAGGTCATGACCAAAAATAAGGCTGGTCCCCAATTCTTTCTTCCTCCTGTGAAACCTCACAGACTATGGCACTTAAGGGAAACAATTATGATGTCTTTGGTGAGAGAGATTGGCCATTTTATCTGTGAGCACATGTCATCTCACAGGTCAGTTAAATTAGAAACTTACATATTTGCATGCATGTCCCACCTATAACATGTATTCCTTGTTTCACTGGGTATCCTAACATTCTGAATGCCTGAAGGAAACAAGAGACTGGCCACAGCACATTAGACAAATCTCGTAAACCTCAGAATAGCTTCTTGTCCAGAACTGTAAATGAACGTAATGGAGCTTATTCACATGCAGAAAGTGCTAGAGAACAGTAAGTAAGGAACTCTGGACTACAAAGCATACATTTCACTGGCCAGTGACTTCAAGTGTATATATGTGAAACTGAAGTAAATAATGAACAGTTTGTCTTACTGGTGTTCACACTTTCTTCTCCAGCTCTGTGAAGAGTAGGCTTGTGTTTGAAAGTCATAGGAAAAGCCCTGTGCCCTTGTGCAGTTTGAATTTTTCACTTACAAACTGATATTTGCAGATTACACCTGTAACTGCACTATCCTGTAGGCATGTAATATAACAGGAAAAAAAACCCCACATTTTGTGGAAAGAGGATTAATAATATGCACCCACCCTCCACCAACTTCAATATACACACAGCCATTAAAAAATTGGTTTGGAATCTAAAGGAATTATTTCAAATGATGAGTGCCAAGAAGAGGTCTTATTTAACAAGGACAGTAAATCCCATGAACCGTGCTATGAGTTTATTCCAATCATGAAGCAGTATCTCGGTGTTGTTCTCTTACCAGGAGCACCTGCATTCTTTCCATTCTATGTAGCCCTTAACACATGGCATAATTAAAGAACATCCTGGCTTCACTATATAACAAAGTCTGATTTTTTTATGTTTGTTTTTTGTTTGTTTTGCTTTGGTTTGGTTTTGTTTTTTTTTTTCCTAATCCACAGTCATTCTTCTACAAAGTCAGAAATAAGTCTCCTATCGAACTAGGATCTATCTACATGTGTGGATTGGACTTTTGGTATAGAAGGTATAATACTTCCCAATTTTTTTTCTGAAAAGCTGTCTTCTACTAACTTCTGCATGCACTTTTCTGCAATTCTATAGCTAGCACAAGCTTAGCAAGGTCACACAAGGTCAACTGCTGGAAGAACATCCTTTAAGGTAAACTTGTGTAGTAGAGAGGAGTACTGGTAATTATAGATGTGATAGACCTTTTTTGACTTGGTAATGATAGAGCAAGTGAGTAAGGGCAGTATGAAAAGTCAGTGTACTACTAGACGACCCAGTAGCTAGACTATTTGGAAAACAAAGGGGGTTTTAGCTACTTGTGGTAGTAGAAGAGCCCTGGGTATATAGAGGAGGCAGTAATGTCTTAATGTGAGCATCACATTCTTCCTTCCCCATGATCTTAGCAGTGCTGCATAGCTCACTACCATTCATGACTCATTACTTCCATTCTAGCGCATTTGCTTTTCCAGTCAAACTCCCAGGTCTACCCTGAAATGCTGTGTAGCAATGCAGAGCAATATTAGAGCAGTTGCCACATTATACCATGTCTGCAGCCCTTGCAATGGGTAACATGGTCAATGCATGTTCCCTTCAGCCTGTAAGTACTCAGGTATCATTTGTACTTGTATGGAATGAAAAGCACTAACAAAATGTGGGATGTTATGAGAAATGCATTAGCCTTTTCACATTTAAAGTCCCATACAGTATGTATTTTAAATTATAAAACTGTTCCATCAAATACGTACAGTTTCTTTTCCTCTCTAATTTGGCTGCTACTGCTGCTACTATTCAGTTTAGCCTAAGTCATGAAAATACAAAATCATATTCTTGTTTACTGCCACCTTTTCCTCCATCTCACCCCTCCTCCCCATTTTTCTCTCTAAGCTGCTTGAAAACATTCAGTTACCCAGCCCTGGAGGTGAAACTACTCAGAGAACTTCAAGGTTATGAGATGCAAAAGCTTGGCTTTTATTTGTTTCACAGTCAGAGCACAGGATGAAAACCTCTGTTGTGCAGCTCTGCTAACACATAAAGGAAGCTTTAATTGAGTTTAAATAGCAAGTGTATTTTTACATAATTAGGGAAAACAAACCCCCCCACAATAATGTTGAACAAATAGTGGTGTTGTTTTTATCAATTTGGTTGAAAGTGAAAAAAAAAAATAAATAAAAGCAAAAAAGGCAGCAATGGCCAAAGCAGATAAACAACATTCAGGGTGCTACTGCTATGTGAGATAGAAAAGCAAAACATTGGTGAGAATTAAGTACTCACTGCAGAGAGGGAGAAACATTTGAAGTTATCAAAGAGAGGAGTCTTGATGTCAGAAAGAAAGAGGAATCTTGGTTTAAAGGATGGTTAAAGCTTTTACTTTGGAATGATCTGAATTTTGAAAAGTCACCCAGAAGAGGTAAAGAACAAACCAGGGAGTTCAAGAGCTAATAGCTGTAAAAAAAAAAAAAGTGAATAATTGGTGGGATGTGAGCAATTGATAGGAATGTTTTAGGGAGCTGAGCTCAGACATCTGAGGTGCTTTGCCTTGATTTGCTGGTTGTTATTAGGACTCCCACTTTTCTTTATAAGTCATGCAGCAGTTTGCTCAGACATTGCAAAAGAAATCAAAATTAAAACTCCACATTTCTATTTGCCTGGGTGGTGCCTGAAAAACAATACATATTTATGTGTGCAGAGCTGTCGACACGTTACACAGCACTTGTAAGCACTCTCCATATTCAGTGATATGGTAGTACAATTATAAAGCACAAGTGCTTGCATCTCTCTTGAAGATGTACAATAGGAAGCTGTTTGAAATATTCCCACTGCTGTTACACCCAAGTGCATTTTTACATGGCCATCTTTGTCAGCAATTTGTCCTCGTGCTCTGATAGTGACAACAATCAGATGCACTGAGATGTACCAGAAATTACACATCTCCAAACAAACTGGAGATGAAGACAGGGACTGTTGGGCCAGATCCCTACAGTGCATCTCTTGCAAGGTGACCTTGGCTTCTGTGTGGAGGGCTGGGGGTACTCAGCTCTCTAAGACCCCACAAAAAGTTGAAGACATTTCAATGCCCACAGGCAATCACATTACAAGCCTATTACTTGTAATTGCCACCTTACACCCCAACTTCCCTATGTACTGCTCCTGTTGGTCCCCAGGTGTGGGTTGCCTCTTGCTTCTGCTGTAGAAGATTCTGGCAGCACAAACTGCTCCCTGGGAGCACAGCCCTCCTCAGGAGGCAGCTGCTGGGGACTCCCACAGCACAGGCAATAAATAGTAAAGACCCATTTGGGGCAGATGTGCCCGCTGCTGCACTTGAACAGATGTGGGTGCAGACCCTGAACTGCACCAGACTGCCAGGTTTGGATGAGGGCAAAATAAAAATCAAAGCACAGACATCCCCAGGACATTGAAACTTACAACAGGGATGATATAAAATGGCTGCCAGCAGTTGCAGAAGATTGGACTGGAGCCAGGATACATTATAATATTTGTAGTAGTCCCATAAAAAAGCAAACTAACTTTCAGAGGATGGAAAGGGGCTGTGTTTTTGTGTTTGTGTGTGTTGTGGTATATGCATGTGTTCAATTTTATTGAAATCATGTACTTCCATCATTTCCTTGATGGCTCGTTTTTGGGAGGATTTCCTGATAATTTGTGCCAAATGAAACTTCCTTTAGTTATCTCCCTGCTGTATCTTCTGATAACTTGCCCTGTTTTCTAGCTCCAGTCATGGCTGATGAAACTACATTAAGCTTCCAAAATTACACTGCAGTGAATCAAAGTTAGAGAAAATAGCAAGGAAGAATTAAATATTGTTTCTGTGCTGTGCTTGCACCTCCATGGGAGCTCAGAACCAACGTATATTTACAATTGTATTTGCTGTTGCTATATACTGTACCTTGTGATACTGAATGCTTGTGAGACTTAATGCTTGAACTTCTTTGTTTCATCACACTGGGTCGAATTCCTTTTTGATTTGTTCGGGAGACTTGTTTTTCGAGCAGTCCATTAGACCCATAGGATTGAGCGCTCGAGAAGGAAACTGAACTCCCATTCCAATGTTTCCCATTTTTGACATCAGCATTAATGCTCCTTCTGCCCTGGTTTCTGAATAAGAGTGGTGTTGTCCTTGTCCCATGATGTTCAGGAACAAGGTATTGCTGTTCCCAGGGCTGAACTATCCCCACAAATGAAATTCTGTGTTTTGTTTCTCATCTGTAAAGGATTTCTGCTTTGAACAACTTACAAAAGTAAATACAGCCAAGCTGAATCCAAATCACTGCAGAAGCAGAGCTCTCAAAAAGCCATTTTTAAAGTGAGTGGAGGAAATGCCATCTTCCCACCATGTAGTGGTTTTGGTCAGAATGGAAAGTAGATGTCTATTTTGAGACAGTCTGTTTTCCTCATATTCCCAACTAGATGGAAGAAGGAAGCTTTGCAAGCACATGAACAATTCTTGCATGACTGCCAGCCCAGGAATGGTTGGGAAAGGTACCACATTTGAGCCGCTTTATGGGAAATACAGGAAAATGCCATGGAGTTGAAGAAAAGAGCTCAGACTTCACCTAGCTGATTTTGATCAGATTTTGGTTATGTTTATGTCTAGTAAGGAAATTAGGTTCCTTGGATTAAACTGGTGGTTGCTGATTCAGAAAACACTGTCATTGCTTAACACTTCTATCCACATGGTTCCACACAGTGTCCTGTGGAGACAGGCTATCAAGCTTTAGGTGAAGTAATTTAATCACCAGAAGCAATATTCTCACCTCAGGACAGCTTTGCCCCTCAGAGCAGGTAGCCTTACTGGCAAGCAAGGTCTTTCCCTTCTGCTGTTTTGTGGAGGGCTCAGAAGATGCCAAAAACATCCCTCAGGCTGCAACACAATCTAAAGCTTCCTGTGTGGACGCTGTGAGGAAATATCTTTTTCTGTCCACAATCTTACTCAAGAAGCTTCTAGATGCACATAATAGCAATGGGAAGCTGTACTTCTCCTGGAAAGCCATGGTATCATATTGCCTTCAGGTTGCTTCTTGCACTGTTTGGGTACCAGCCCCATCTGGTGTGGCCACCAAACACTTGTATACAGGCAATCTAGAGCTTAAGGTTTTTGAACTGGTATTAACACGCATTGTCAGCACTATTTTTGGATTCTCTCCATGTGGCTATTATTGTCTTAAGGGTTTAGATTAAGCATTTTAAAATACCTTAGTGAACCGATGATGTTAGCACAGAAATCAATTGCTGAAGGGTATGTGAAGTCTTTAGTTCTAGTGGCTTTTAAAAACAGGTTTCACAAATGTCTTTCATGTGTAGTTTACATGTAGTGTCCAGTATAGATGGCATCTAGAGATGCCACAGATGTAACTGATACCAAAAATCATAGCATTTGTACATGTGTGAGCATAGCTCACCAGCAGTTTAGACATAGCATCAGTAAATGTATTTATTTGGAGGAGCTGCAGCTCACTTAGGCTAAATCAACACACCCAACAATGCAGTCTGGGGCCAAGCAACAATATGCTGCTTATATCTATCAATCTGAAAACTCATACCACCTACATGGAAAGGCTGTGAGGTGTTCTCACTTGCTCCTGGCAAGCCACCTCCCCCTCTCAGGGTGCTGGGGTGGGCATAAAGAAATGGCATAGTCCTGGGCTCTGGGAGGATTATCCCACCTTACCTTCAGCTTCCTGGACAACTTGAGCTGAGAAGGAAAGTCCTGCCATGTGTTTTGAAAGGGTTAAGAATGGACTTTATGCCCTTGCTGAAAGTTAACTGCTGTGCAGTGGTACCGCATGAGTGGTATCCGGGGTGGGTCTCCCTATCTGGGCTATCTTTGGTGTGCAGTTAAGTTTAGAGTCAGGATGATGTCCAGCAACTATCTGAAGCCTTAAACTCCATTTTCTTTAAATTTTACACTCCTATCAGGAAATAAATCCCTCTTTGATTGGGGGTAGAATTGAAAAGCCGGCAGGTCACTGTCTTCATTGCTAGGCCTGCAGATACAAATTCACTCAGTTACTGGTTAACTGTGAGTGACACAGCATCACAGGCCAGAGCCCAGTTCAAAAGTGAGGGAGTCACATAACTCATAGTAAGAGTGACAATAGGCATGATCTTTCTGGTGATATGCTCAGAGAAGATAGGGGGAACAGAGGTTCAGTGGCAAGTACTTACTCTATCTTGGCTGCAGTATTGATAATGCCTTCCTATAGCTCCTTCCTTATTTAACTGTATCATTCATATCATTCACATCATTCACTTAATACTGGCCACCATTTTCTTAACACCACTCTTTCTGACAAAGGAAAACATTTTTGCTTTCATTATGTTACACACAACAGAGTTAACAAGCCCCTTAGACTGCAGCAAATCATCTTTATGTTTCATGGGGCATATAGTACAGCTATTGGCAGTGACAGAAACAGCAATACTCTCCATATGGCCAAACCTTTCCTGCCACCTGTACTATGGGAGTACATTTGTCTGACAAAGCATCCTGGTGAGCTTTCAGTGAAAACACAGCCATGACACACCATCAAGCCCACAGTGTCCATGTTTGGTTTGGCTCACTAACAACCAGCTGTTTCCAGTTTCTGCTCATCTAGAGACTATAACACTGCCTTGGTATGCATCCCCCTACTCCAGATTAACTACCAGCTAAGAGGATCCTTGGAAATGTTCCATTACGGCTTCCTACTGTACCATGACAGAAGCTAGAGATCTTTCATGTGTATTTTTTGTTTCATTGAGTGGATTTGATATATTTCAAGAGAACAGCAGATAACAAAATCTTGACTTAGGTTTGAGCTTTCCTACATCTCTAGATTATTCAGAATTGGGATTCCAGTCCATACTTAGTTCAAGTCATTTCAACTATGATATATACTTAGATTAGTCGGGCATCTTGGCAATTGTTAATCACTAATTTTTTTCTTTTTCCAGTCCATTCCACTTCTATCAATGTACTGAGTGAATTCCTACTCCGGTCCACTAACTTCATAAGAGAAATAACACTCATGAACAAGCTCATAGCTTGTTGGGAGCAAAGTAGAACAATGGGATAATACTGTACTTGCATAGGACGGATGGCAGGAGACCAGCCAACTGTGAAGAGGTAAATTTAGAAAGGAACAGTTCTTTGCAGTCACATTAGGAAATTCAGCTACACTTTTTTTTTAAAGGACTTTTAAAAGAAATCAAGAGAAACATACAGTTGAGGAAAGAAAAGAGTTTCAAATCTAAAGGTATGCCAAGAGGACAAGGAAAATGAAGAAAAATAGTATCATTGGTGACCATTTACACACCTGCCTCTTTTCATACAGCAACAGATCCTGGTGGATCACAGCACTTCAGAAGCTTAAAATGCCAAGAAGTTTTAGAGATTTCCCACAAGCTAGCTGCCAGTTTATCCAGAACCAATGTTACTCATGTCAGTGTACTACAATGCAGTTGAGCAGTATGAAATACTACCACAAGTGAAAGCAGCAGTTAGTGAAGTGTAGCAGATGCTCAGATTTTCGAATTAAAGATTTATGATTAACTCTTCCTCATTAAGGAGTCTGGTGAAGTTGGATGCTTTTATTACTGTATTACTTGCACTTTTTCAAGTCCAGAAAGTCTGATGAAAAATATGTGAGTTTGAAGAGTGCAATGTGTCTCTACAAAATTAGAACCTATTTCCCCTCCAGGTTTTCCCTCCTTCAGATTTATGCTATGTTCTGCCTCACTAAAAGGATGAGACAATGATCATTGTTCTGTTTATCCTCATCAGGCTACATCAATATTGGATATCAATACAGAATTTTGTGGCAAGAAGGTCATGCAATGTATTTTCTTTGATTCAGACTCAAAATCAAAGAAAAATCAACTTACAGAAAGAGAGGAAAAGAAGAGCACTTTTCATCCGTTTCCCTCAGCACATATATAAATTGTGCATCTTTGGAGGAACATTTGCAGGTGCTTGGGGGTTCTACGCTATCTTTTTACTTATTTGAACATTGGTTTTGTTGAATATTAGTTTTAATAGTCAACAGTTTCATATTTTCTTGTAGCTACTTGGTCCTGAAGTTAGCTCAGAATGTTTCATGTGCAAGGAGGACCTCAGAAAATTTCCCACTCTAATATGCTGTATTGACAAATATGTTGAAAACGTCAGAATGTTGGGACCTTAATCAGGCAAAACTTCTGAATCTCTAAGTTTCTTCTTGTTCCTGATTAAAATGAAATAGCTTTTTTCTCCTCATCCCCTCAACTTATTGCTCTCACTACTTTTGTCATTCTTGTCTCTCCAGCATGACACACATACTTACCCCATGTTGGTAGCATTTGTATGAGATTGAGAAAAGTCTGGCAGCACCTTTGGCTTTCCTAATTGAGCCTAAGAAACCCAGCATCCAGGTAGTTCTCAGAGTAGAGGTTTTTCACTGCTTCCAGGATTGGACCACACCAATCTCAGCAGCCTCAATCAGCATCTGCAGTCAGTATGTAAAAATCTGTCATGGAAAGCTGCTTGCTGGAGTAATTTGAGTCTCCATGTGCCATACGTTTAAGCAAAAGAGTGTGACAATCACAGCAGCACACTGTCCAGAAGTCATAAGCAGTTAACAGAATGCAATGTGATTGTTGGCAGGCCTGCTGGTCTGGGTCATATAACCAAAGATGAACTTACAAAACACAGTAAATGGGATGGGAAGAGAGGAAAGGCAATTGGCATTTGAAACCATGCATCAGCTTGATAGGAACGCTCTGCAACTGCCTCCTAGTTTTGCGTTTCCATTTCTTAATGCCTGGCTGGCTCAGACAAGGACTCATCTACCTATCCTTCCACCAAAGCATAGGTCTTGAAGAGTGAATCAAGTTTAAAGAGTGGTATTCAAAATTTTTATTCTGGCAAAGTTCCTACATCAGAGGGATATATAGGATGTGATAGACTTCCATGCCAGAAATAGCTCGTGTCTTTCACAGAAGAGTTAAAAAGTGACTTACAGGAAAGGTGGAATCCCTTTCTGATAAGGAGTACAATGCCACATTTTCACATGGTGGTATGTGGTGGCACAGTCCCCCATCCAGTCCATGCTAAGTAGCCCCTGGAGAAGATAGGGTCTATTTTCCTATCCTGGGCAGAAAGTGCATTTGACAGCACTCTGATCTCTGCCAAAGAAAGGAATGGATTGGGTGTTTTGTGCAGGGAGGAGGGAGATGTTTGTATCCATGCTGCAATTATACCCTGAAATCCAGAGGCTGACGGTTGCTGCTCCAGGGCAGCTGACTTTGCTTCCTGCAGCTGGCTGTTTAATACTGCAAAGGTGATAAAACCTGAAGGGAGGCACTGAATAGGTGGTAATTATGACTGACACAATGACGGCTTGTGCAGACATGTAACTGTGGAACAAAACACTGCAGTTAGCTAACAAGAGATCGGTATAAGGTTTTTCACTGGCACTGTGTTTCCTGTCTGACACTTCTGAAATTGGAGGAAAAAAAGCATTGTGAGCTTCAGCATTCAGAGACATAATAGGCCAGACGAGCTGAGGGTGGAATGCCAACATCTGTCCCTTTCAGGATGATTATAGCAGGTTCTGTTTCCATGTTGATTTCTGCAAAACTGCTTTTCTTACTTGCAGGTTTTTTCCTTCAAAATTGTCTCTTCTGGGTTGTCTCTCTGTGATACGGTTGACAACACTACACCACCATCTCTCTTAAGCACATGATTTTCTGAATAGTTTCAAACTATAGGGATGCATGTGTGTAGCCAAACCCATATGGTCAAATTATTCTCTTTCCCTTCCTTTACCTGTGGGGAGAGAGAGGCTTTCTTGAGTAATTATGCTTTTATACAGGGGGCTGAGGAAGGGATATTGGGACATCCTGTTCAATCAGCACGTCTTTGGAACTTCTTCAAGTGTTAATGGACAAAAAAAAATCCTTTTCCTGCCTGGTGAAAATGTCTGAGATAAACCAGAAATCTCCTAGGTTTCTATAATAATAGCAGTAGCTAGGAAACAAGAATAAGGACTCAAACTGCATAAGCACTGATCTATA
Source organism: Agapornis canus (assembly GCA_036873685.1). Lineage (NCBI taxonomy): Eukaryota > Metazoa > Chordata > Aves > Psittaciformes > Psittacidae > Agapornis > Agapornis canus. Next base: position 20,145 of record JBAFWW010046159.1, on the reverse strand, counting down.
GAACTTCTTTCTTCTCACCTTTTTGAAGTGGAACATAGAATTGCCCTGGCAGAAGACCTATTAATCAAATATGAAACTGACAACCAAAGTTCACAGCTGGGGTGGGAATTAGGCAGAGCAGGAACCTGTACCAGAAAAGAGCACTAATAGCACATGTGCTGAGCAGGGCAAGAAGAATCATTTCTATCACCCCAGTGTGAAAAAGAGACAAAATAATTCCACTCTGTTGTTGGGAATCTTATGCACTGGAAGTTTTATCAGAGGTGTTACAATTCCGCAGGAGATGTCTGTCTCAATCCATCTACACATTTTAACGAAAAACACTTGTGTCAGAAATTTTCTGACTGTTTGCTGATTCTGCCAACAATGCATTTGTGTTCCATGGAAACTCCACAGAGTACTCTTCCCCAAGGCACTCTGATGGGATTACCCAGTTTATACACCTTTTACACCTCCTTTTCTTCTTTGGATTTCTTCCCATTTAGAAAACTGGAAAGCCTTTGTTTCACCCAATAGTCATGCCATTTTTAGGACAGAACCTCCCGATCCTCAAACCTAGCAGTCAGAATTTGCTGAGTAAAATCTGTAAATCTTGAACACTGTATTAAACATAGCAGGCATGTAAAAATCATCCATTTTCCTCCTGGCCACTGCAGAATATCTGATATTTTATCTCTTCCTATTCCACTTGTTAAATTTTTCTATGGCTGTCTAAACAACTAACTCTACACCTCAGTGACCATACTTTCTAATCTGTTCATAAAGGGCCTGTGAATTAAAGTTGGCATAATGTAGCTTATGCAAAGGTGAATGGAAAATAATTCAATTTTATGCAGCTATAGCTTATTGTTCAACAGCCAGTGCTTTTTTCTACATGATTTCATTAAGAAGATGTACATATGTTCCAGATTTGGAGCTAATAACTATAAGGATATGCTGTTTAAAGGAAACTGTAATCCAATTTATATTTTTTCAATTATTTCATTGTGTTGAAACAACATGCTTCACCCACCATTGGTTCTGAGGCCAGAAGAGTGGCCTATAGGAAGCGGTTACTGTATAAATCAACATGTAGACTTGTGCTTCTGTACTTCTGTGGCACATACTGGCATTGGTTACTAGTCATTTGTTTCTCCTGCTGTGCACAGCACTGAGAACACTAAGAATGAGCTATAAGCAGGTTTTTCTTTTCTGGATTTTAAGAGAGAAAAACCAGCAAACGTGCCTTTAGGGTTGCTTTCTAAATTCTACTTTGGATTCAGTTCTTATCTACATCTTGATTAAATGTATTAGGCTGTCACTCCACCTAGTTTAGCATCTTGTCTTGGGCAGTGGCCAGTGCTTCCAAGAGGAGATTTACATGCCTGTGGGAGAAAGAGATGGTAGGAAATTAGCAAGGTGTATGATCAGGAAGAAGAAGGGTCACACATCTAAAGTTATTTCCTCTTACTCATAGCTCTCCTTACATCACCTGGAGCAAGCAATATAACAGGTGCATGTAATGTAAAGTCATGGCACAGAGACCACTGGGAATGCAATGCCATAACGGATATGTTGGAATATGTCTGCATAAGTCATCAGAAACATTCAATAAGCCTGAATAGTTAAAAAGGCAATAAAATCTGCTGTTCTAGGTTAAGTTCCAAGCTAAAAAGAGACCACCATGCCTAAGAGTTACAAGGAAGTGTGATATGGCAGGGGGGTTGGAACTAGATTGTCTTAAGGTCCTTTCCAACTATCTTAAGGTCCTTTCCAACCCTAACTATTCTATAATTCTATGATATAGGAGCTTTAGCTCTGGTTCAGAGAAGCTAGGTCTGTTGTCTGCTTTCTATAAACCATTGCTGAAATGGCTGGAGCATCAATATTCACTGTCACACCACAGCACAAATGACAAAAGACTTACAGAATAAAGAAGATATGAAGGGGCCTCCAGAGGTCTGTGGTCTAGTACTCTGCTCAAAGCAGGGCCAGCTTCGAAGGGCAGAGTTAATACAAAAGATTAGGCAATAAGTTGCATCCTATCTTGTCCAGTAAACGCAGTGTCAGAAATCAACCTCACCATGCTTGAGGAGAATAGCATCAATACGGAGAACCCTGAGGAACACAGGTCTACAGTAACAGATATTAGAGAGGTTGATTGATATCAGGAGTGGGGATAGATGTAAGAAACAACTTCACAAACTTGAAAACCACTTAACAGTGACATTGCATCTCCAAATGGGAAGGACAGAAAACATTACTGTCATAGGAACTAACAGAAGACATTATGTGCAGTGCACCATTAATAGCAAAGATGGGTGTTTGGTTTCTTTGCTTGCTTTAATTTCTGTACATGCTGGATGGATTTTGATGACATTATCAAATTCTTCATTGTAATCATGGAGGCTTGAATTTCTTGGTTCCTCTTTTTTAATAAATATAAAATTAGATTATTACATAATCCTAAAATTCCAGAGTAAGAGGCGTTTATATCTATAAACTACATATATAATGTAGTAGAGCTCAGAAATTAACTGCCAGAAGTTAGTGACATCTGAAAGCAGGCAGGGAATCCTAACAGGCCCCCAAGAGGGTGTCTAAGGAGACACTTTAGCAGAAAACTACGCTGACTTTCTACAAAGAGAGTGCAGTGTAGATAATTTTAACCACGTATTATGCCTAATTAACTCATTATGCAAATATGTACATAATAAGACACACATCCAAGGGTCCAAAAATCCAGCAACCGTGTTCTGAAAGATCACATCCAAAACCTTTAAATAGTTCATTTTCTTCCTTTAAAAAGAAAAAGGATTCAGGAAAATGAAAAAATCCCTCATATAAAAGGCTTTACTGCTGGAAAGAACAACAGCAGGAGCCTTTCAAAACATAACCACTTACCTTTTAAAAGAAAATAAACATGTAGCCTGTTCTGACTCTTCAGCTGTGCTTGTTCTGTCTCTTTCTCCCACACCTACTCATCTCCTTTCATTTCTTTCCTCTAGTCCTCTCTTTTAATGTTTTCAGCATGCTTTTTTGTTCCCCTTTCTCTCTGGGCCAGCTGAAGACTTGAAGACCTTGAAAGAAGAATGACAGCGCTGTAGACCAAAGAGGGATCAAAGAGTTGCAGAAAGCAGAGGTGGGCTGTCAGCACATGGAGGTGGAATCAGGATGGAAGTGGGGAGAGCTTGTTTGGGGTTTCTACCTGGCAAGAGCTTATTAAAAAGTGAGAACTTACTGGAAAAATAAAAATAAAACATTCTGACTTTCACTGTGTACATCCTAGCAAAAAAGTCCTAGAGCACTCACTGAAAGAGTTGATCACAGTAATGCCAGATAATCAGTCCAGGGAACACACTGGAAAATCATATCCAGCAAATACAGGTTCTTTTCCTAAATGTGCGTGCCAGCACATCTCCCACTTACTCTTAACAAGGAGGGTCTCACCTTTTTTATGAAGGTAGGCCACTGTGACCCATACTTTGTTTTGTTAGGGGTAGACTGCCAGCTAACAACATCCAACCCTTTCTGCTTCTCTTTTCTTCCTCTTGCTTTGAGGAGCAAGAACCAGGGTAGTAAGGCCAGATGTGTCACAACTGCATATACTTCAGAAGGTACGTAATCCTGCAACCAGCCTCAGTAAACAACATTTTAAGTCTTGTATCCATCAGCCCCTCACAGCTCTGGCACAGCTCAGTAAGAGTATTTTCTGTGCAATATTTCCAATTACCTTACACATTTTGCCCCAAACCTCTCAAGCCTATAATATATGTTGAGTATCCTACTTACTATGCAGTCTCACCAGAATAATGGTGATAATGTTTTATCTGTCCAATGAAGCTTGTCTGGCATCATATACCATCCAAACAAGGTTTTTGAATTGTACTTCCATTGGAGATGATACCATCACACTTTTGACCTAGTTACAGGTACAGGCCCAGGTCTTATCTGCCAGATCTATCTGCAGTTCCCGCTCCTGCTTCTCTGTATATTTATGTTCATGTGCTTCCTCTGCATTCCTTAGAGCACAATAAATCCCACCTGCCAACCCCTTCATCACCTCTGCCTCAAAAAGGATTGCTTCAAGGTCAAGCAGTTCCCTTGTAATGTACAGTTTAACCTGATTTGTGGAGGTAAAGCTTTGAAATTTTTAAAATAAGGCTAAGGCAAAGTTAAGCTTGCAAATGAAACTCTGACGGTAAGCTGGAGTGTTTCTCTCTCCAAGGAGTTCGAGCAGAGGGCACTGTGCCATCTGAAGCCATAAGAGCTGGAATTACGTTATTTATTACTCTACACATAAGATATGCCTCAAGTAGAAAAGAAAACAAATGCTGACAACAGAAAGTGATCAAACCCCCATCCACGTAAATCAGCAGGAGAGAGGCAGAGGGACAAATTCTCTCCCTGTCTGTCTGCAGATTCATACCAGTGAATACCAGCATTAGTCCAGGCAGTTTTAGATACCTTCACTATAGAAACTAAAAGGACAAATGTAGGATGGAAGCCTTAAAAGTATCAAGAGGTGACAAATAATTGCAGGGTATCAAAATGATCTACAACATTTTGCCAGTTTTCTCCTGGATTTGTCTGCCACGTAAGTGCTGCTCCACTGGGTGAGATATTGGATATTCTTTTGAGACAGAAGTAATGAAAATCCCAGACAACATATTAATATAAGGATTTAAGATGTGGAGATAAAGTACAAATGCAAACACATAGGTGTCCAATGCACATTGACCTTACATACCTTCATTGCCAACAGTGGATGCTTTATGCTTAAAATAACAGGGTGGTAAACATGCTGAAGTGATATAGCCCTGTCATAAAGAGCTAAAATTACGTAACGCTATGGTGTAGATCAGTAAGATTTCAACAGTAATGCAGATATAAAAATAGCATGTTATTAAAATTGTTACAAAATTGAAGTATTCAAAAACCTTTGACCAGACTCTGTAAAGTCATGGGAATGGCTAAAAAATTATGACTTTTGGAAAAAAAAAAATAAATAAAATAAAAAATTGCATTCTGCTTAAAATCCTTTTGAAGCCTGAGTCTCATTTTCAGCTTTCTTCTGTCCAGTTGATACAGGGGTAGCACGGGGGGGGGTAGTACAGAGGGGTTGTACAAGGTTAGAGAAATACACTTGCTTAAACAGAAGTCTTGTCTGCTGTAAGTACCTATCATGCCTACTATTGATGAGGGGAGAAGCAGACACCAACCAGCCCTGAGGGCATGCATGAAGAGTAGAAGGTGGGAAAAAGGAAGAGGAAGACTCCTATTGTCTGTTGTGAATACCTATCATACCTACTATTGATGAGGGAAAAAGCAGACGCCTGGATCTATTGATAAGGAAAAGAAGCAGACCTGTTCCTGTTAATCAGGGGGAGAAGCAGATGGTCTGTGGCCTGGACACCTGAGGGCATGTGTGAGGACCAAAAGGTGAAAAGTTTAAGAAGTGGGAGACTCATTTACTTCATCTTGAAGATCCCTATTCAGAGGAGGAAGACTCATTTACCTCAAGATCCCTGCCCATGACCAGAAGGGGCACTGCTTAGGTGAAAAGGACCTTCTAGTCAATTATAATATGAAGTGGGGATAGGTAATGAATTTGTATAGGTGTATTGTGTAACCTTATGAATATGTATAACTTTAGAGAATGAATGTAGAGGGAAATAACAGTGAGGCCACACGCCTTTGGAGGAACTATCCCCCATGAGCCTCAGCTGAATAAAGCATACCTACTTTACAACTTTAACGAGTTGTGGAGTCCATCCATGCATCACAGTGACAGTATAGAATTCAAAATACAAATAAAAATTCAAAATACAAAATATAAATACAAAATTCAGAATACAATCACATTCAAAATGAATGGCTGTGTGATTATTTATTTTTTTCTTAACCTAAAAACATATATACTTATGTTGTGACAGCTTTTCTGACTTTAAAAACTTCTTTTTCCTGATATTTATATGAGTAATTCACATAAGTCTAATAGATGAAAAATACTTTTCCTACCTTCTATATTAGTGTTTGGCAATGTGAAGTTACTACAATGTCACATGTTCCAAAAAAAATGGTGGGTGTTATTAAAGGAGAAATATCCATAATATCTATCAATGCAGCACTTTCTGCTGTTATAGTACCTATGTCATTTCCACAAATTTTTCAGCATCATGGTAACTGTTCCTCTGAGAGCAGTGCTTTTTAACAGGCTTTTGATAGAAAGCTTTGCCTTTTCAAAATAATACAAAAGATATAAAAACCTTTTTCTGTTTGGAAATGATCATCTAACTGCTGGGCCATTAAAGGACCTGTGAAATGAAGGCTGCTATAGTCTGTGGATATGGATTTACAAACTTGGCACCATCAAGTAAAACTGTGCTAAGAAAAAGAGGTTTTATTATATTGTATTATCTCTCAGTGGGAGCTGTAATTCGGTGGATACTGTGAATGGCAGGGTGACTATTTGGTAAATGGTGTTTGACCTTGAAACAATGGATGTTTTCCTCTGATCTATATCTGATAAAAGAATGTGCTAATTTTTTAAACTGGAGCATCGTGTGAAATGGTGGTATTCAGCACCCCCATTAGAGACTGTTACTGATGAGGGTGTGCTAGGGATGCCTGGGTGTGTTGTGCACAGCCCAATGATAGCATGTTGTCCCTAGGCCTTGAAATAACCCTGCAATGCAGCAGGATGAACCTGTTCTCTTGTTCTGCACGCACTTGAGCCTCACGGTGATTGATTTAATGTGAGCTGGTGAGGAAATTAATTCATACATCAGGAGAATTAAAGGTCTGATCCTAAAGCTCTGTGAAGTGAGGGATTCCTGCTGATTTCTGAAGGTTTCCATGTGAACTGTGACCCCACTGCAAAACGGTAACTGTGAAACCCATTAACAGTGAGACCATGGCAGGATCTGCAGCATGTACTTTCCTGTGAGCCATAGGATGCCTTAATATTTAACAGCAATATTGTGTTGTTTGCTGCCTCTTCACACTGATGCTAAGATTACTAAGGATGATTCATAACTACCACCCTTCCCCAAGATAAATTGTAGCTTCTGATTTATTTTTTTAGTTGGCTTTCATTGCCAGAAACTATTTTTCAGGATGTTACATGTAAGAATTGCTGTTTAATGACACTTGGGGGAAGGGGGGGGAAGAGTGAATACACCAGATGGAGCTGTCTCTCTCAGACTCAACATAATTCCGTGACAGAATATGTGTTTATGTTCCCAAACCTCCCAATGAAATATTTTTGTAATATATTTATAATATTTTCAGCGGATATGCTGGAGGGAGAATAGACCAAAGAAACTGATGCAAAACAAAAACCTGAAAATCTTGTAACTACTGCATTATGTAATCTCAGAGGCAAAAGGGTCGTAAGAATATAGCTACTCAGAATGCAAAGAAGTTCTCTAAACAAGAAATAAATCTAAACCATAAGCAAAATCCTGTGAGATTTGTGGATTTTCACATCATGATTAAAAGTAAACCAAATTACTATTTATTTACATTATTAATTTCAGCAGTATGTGAAGATCACGTTCAGATAGCTCAGAAAGTATCTTTTAATAGATATACTTTTTTTTTTCCCAAAGCAAGAAATGCCTTTGTCTGTCTCCAAAATGCTTCCCAACAACGCTGAAGCTTACTTTTAAGAAAAAAAGAAAAGAAAAAAAAAAATCGATGAGAAGGCCACTGCTTTAGTTTTCTTTTATATATAAAAATCATTCTTGAATGCTGCTGGAGCAGAAACTTCTGAAAAAGGTAACAGCACTGGCAGGAGATCATTACTATGCTTTGAGACTGGCTCTGCAAGTAGGATTTTCAGTTTTTATTGAAACATAAAGATTTCATGCTAATAAATGTAGAGTGCAATAAGCAAGCCAGTGACAGCTGTACAATTAACTTTAAAGCTTATAGTTAAGACCAGTCTTAATTATGTAGTGGCTCTAAAGTAATAAACATTTTAGTAAAGCAAACAAGGAAGAAAGAGAGGATCTTAGAAGCTGAGCAAATTTAAAAAGACTTTTATCGTTGCGATGTCACCATGATTTTTTTCTTTTTTTTTATGCCTTGAGAAATGAGGAAAGATTGAATTAAAGGTTAATTTTCTTTTTAAGTACTAGACTGAACTCATACATAATGTAATTTAATTGGAGCTTCACTGAAGACAAATTTGGTCCATTATGTCAGACTTCTAGAATGTGAAATGAAAGTGAATTATCAAACTTTGAACTCAGGTTACATTGAGAAGTCTTTGAGGTAAAAGGAATTGATTGCAGTTGGCTAATGTTTGGGGTGAAGTCTTGTTTACATGTATGTTAGTTATACAATTCCTATTAATAGCAGTAAGATTTCATATTTCAGATCTTACGGTAGCCTGCTTGGGAAGTCATTCTTCCTTCATGATATTTGTACTAAAAAGAAATGTCCTTCTCCATGCAAAACAAGGAGAATAAAATCAGAGTCGCAGACCATTAGCTAACATACTAATTGAAATTGTCACTAAAGTACATCTTTCTGCCATTGCGAGTGATCTGAGAGATGCTCTGATGGTAGTGATTTATAGAGTATAAAAGGTTGGGTGACCAGATCAAAGATGGTCTGAATTCTTATTGATTCATTCAGTAACAGTTGGCTTTTACAGTTAATAACTATCATTTAAATTAATAGGCTGTGAGGGTGTGGTAGCTAAGCATCTGCCTTAAAGGGAAATTTGAACTTCTGGTAGAAGAATATCTTTGTAAAGTGACTCCTTTCGAGCCACAAGCAGATGGGCATTTTGGACAATAGCAGGACATCGACATTAATATGTATGCAAAGACATCCTCACATGCAAGGAAGTAGTGCCATTCCTTGGGTAATAAAAAGAAAAAGGCAGAGGGGAAGCTTTCAGAGCGATAAAAAGAAAGCAAGAGAACCGTAAGTGGGTTGGCATGCACAGCAGCCTTATGAACTCTGTTGTGACTGCCTATCTTCTGCCTTTACCTCAGTCAGAACCCAAAAGTTGTTATTTTTTTTAGAAAGGGAAATATTTTTATTTTCTTGAACAAGGGATTTCTCTTCATATTAGGAAAAGGAAGTAGTACATCTCTTGATCCTTTGCCATATCATGTGACAGGCAACTGATATGAAACATCTTTCAGAGTGTCTTGCTCTACTTGCCTGTGAGAGAGGCTCTAACTTATGGTAGAAATTCTTCATACTAACAGTCATTTTCCCAGAAAACAAAATGAAACTTATAAACTGGCTGCCTCGTCTTCATAAAATACTGAATATCTGCAGACTTTAGTGCTGTCCAGACTTCACAAAGCTGCTGGCTGTTGAATAACGTGGCCTGACACAGGCTGTAGTATCTGCACACTTTTATTTACTGCTGCTCCATATTCTCTGTTATTTCCCTATGTCATTATACTTCTTTGTATTAAAAGAATAGATTGACAAAGAGTAAAGTATTCCCCTACACGATCATAAAGGCAACTAAGCGTTTATGCTGTACAAGCAGATTTTCCTGTTTATGCCATGTCAAAAATGTCACTGTGAAGGAGTGGCAGTGACATTCATTGTTACTACAGCCTGAGTTTGGGGAACAAACTCTGATTAGCTCTGGAATTAAGTAGTCAGCACATTTGGATACTTTTCAGTGGCTGTCCCTCTGCAGTGTATCGTAATTTCATTTTAATGTACTGAAGCTATCTAAAAAAAAAAAAATAAAAAAATAAAGGAATTGTAATGCTTACATTCTTGTCGTATCCATAGTTGTTTCTTCCTAGTATTAGAAATTATTTTGAGGTAGTGTGAGTTTCCAGGATTGCTTGTTCTACAGTGAATTGCTACTGGATGAAATTTAAGTTTGTCCCATAATCTGTACAAATGATTTTATCCCATCTGGTCTTCCCACCGAAAAGCAATATCAGTCCTGTTCTTTGATTCAGCTGATGATAGAAAATTATGTCTGTTGTTGTCATGCAGGCACTGTAATATTCCCTAAAAATCAGACTATAGTAATTACTTTTTGCTAGATGATTTTGCTATTGTTTTCTAGATGAAGTTTCTTCTTTTGTTATATATACTCAAGTCCTGTTATTTAAAAACATAACTATGACTGATTAAGAAATGCTCAAATATCCTTGATAGGCCAGCAACAATGTTTATGTGCCAGTTTGTCACCCTTTTAAACACAGAGTTTCTGTGTTAATTTTGCTCTTATTCACAATGCCAGGAAACACTATACTTAAGACTTGTTCTTTGTGTGTCTATATCCTAATGAAGATAATAGATTATTATATATTCTATTCAGTAACATTCTGTTCAGAGTCTTTGCAGCTGGCAATATAATTTCAAGAATCATAGAACTGACTACATTCGAAAAGATCTTTAAGATCATCAAGTCCAACCAT
>JBAFWW010046155.1:44093-54574 GCA_036873685.1 Agapornis canus | reverse complement strand
AAGGGGGGGTTGAGTGAGTGAATGAGCTGTCTGGCTGGGTTTAAACCATGACAAGATGCAAACTTCGGTAGATCATATACTGTGGGGACACAGAGCTCTAACTGCAAAATTCACCTGGTATCAGGCAGAGCAGGCAGATGTTGATGAATAACATAATGAGGTAATGTCTTTCCTCTCTGTTTTGGAGAGATCAAATGAAAAATATGTTGTGTAAAAGGAAAGCAATGTAGAAGTGCATTAACTTCCATTAAAATTCCATGACATGTGCATCTGTCCACCTTAAATACGTGTAGAATTTCCATCATTAAAGCTTAAGCAGATGGACTGAGTATAAAGGATAGGTCAGAAAGATAAAATCATTTACAATTTTTATATATATTTTTGCTTGTCTTCTAGAAAAGTATTGGATCCAGAGAAGGAATTTTGCCTGAAAAACTGTGATAGACCTGAAATACTTTAGCAGCCTAAACTGTAATGTACCCTTGATTTAAGAAAACCTGACTCAGTGAAAAACAAGATCATGAGCCACTGAAATTCTTACAACTAACAGTGATTACTTTTGCAGTGGATCTCTTCACCACAGTGTATACAGGCAGTTACTTGAAGAGCTTTGTCAGTCTGAATGCATTCGCAAGCAGCTGTCACACATCTTTAGCCAATTTTAGCTTGTCACATGCAAAGAGCTCTATCACCAGAACTGGAACGACTGTCACTAGTAGTTATGCAAACCACATGGATTTTGTGTAATGTTTAAAGTGACATTGCTGTAATATTTCTTGAACTTATGCAGGATGGAAACCTGGCACTGTGGGATAGTCTGCTAATACTCAGGACAGGTACAGCACAGACACATTTTCCCACACAGCCTTGAAAGCCACACAGCTGTGTTTTATCACAGTGTGAGAACCTCTGGGCTCGGGACATACTTCTGCTGTATACTCCCTGGGAGACCATGATCAAAACCAGTCTGTCAAACTGAGATGAAGAGTTGATGATACTTCAGCACTGGCTGTGAAAACATTAATGAATGATAGTGGCATGTTTGCATGGGGATCATACAGGGAAAATTTTGCTCATGGTTAGATGCAAATCTCAGATATGGAAGGCATTTGGCTATAGTAAAAGGGAAAGGTACCTTGGGATACTGAGACATCATATAGCTCTTTGGCTTGAAGAATAGAGACTACTCTTTCCAGATAACTCAGAACACAAGCAATAAAGTTTGCAACTGTAAAAATCTATCTATAAGGCAGAAAGAAATACCACCTAAGAGGATGGCATTTCTGCCTTCACTTCAATTACAAGTCTGATTAATAACCTTCAGAGGTTTGGAACTCCTCTGATATATTTAAAATGGTAAAACTGATTTCTAGAATAGTTATACCAAACCGATGTATAGCCTTTTCTCATTTGATGAAATGCTACTGCTAAAAACCACCTCATGGTGGTGTTAAAGTGTCTACACTGACTCTTTCACTGGAATTTAGATATTTTAAAAATCATACCTTCAACTCTGCTGTCATAACAAGGCAATCCCCAGTATCAACACACACTGGGGATGAATGATTTGAGAGCAGCCCTGCAGTGAAGGACTTGGGAATACTGGCAGATGAAAAACTGGATGCAAGCCAGCAATGTGTGCTTGCAGACTAGAAACCAAATTGTATCTTGGGCTGCATCAAGAGCAGTGAGGCCAGCAGATTGAGGGAGATTATTCTTCCCCTCTACTCCACTCGGTGAGACCTTACCTGGGGTAAGTCAAGTAAGTCAAGCTCTGGGTACTCAACACAGGCAAGACCTTTTGGAGTGGGTGACAAAGAGGGTCACAAATATAATCAGAGGTGATTATAAATGTAATCAGCTCCGAGAGAGGTGGGTTTTTTCAGCCTAAAGAGAAGGGAGACCTTGTTGCAGACTTCCAACATGTAAAAGGGGCCTATAATAATGCTGGAGGAACCTTTTAAGAGCATGTAGGGGTAGGACAAGGGGCAATGGCTTTAAACTTAAAGAAGCTGCATCTAGATTTGCAAAGAGGGTGGTGAGACACTGGAACAAGTTACCCAGAAAAAGTGAATGTTATCCCTGGAAGGCCAGGTTGGACAGGGCTTTGAGCAACCTGGTCTAGTGGAAAGTGTCCCTGCCTGTGTCAGAGGGGTTGGAACCAGATGATACTTAAAATATCCCTTCCAACCTAAACCATTCTGTGATTTCATAATTTCAAAGCTTGATCTGTTCTGCTTCTGGAAACATAAATGATGTATTTTTTGAGCACCATGATGCCGTAACGTATCTACACAGATGTTGTAATTGCAGCAGGGTAGACTGCACAATTGAAAATGTGATTGATCTTTGGCAAATTATTTTTTTTGGCACTGTCATAAAAAGTTCAGCCTTCAAGCAAGGGAAAGCTCTAGGAATTGGTTTATTTAGGGCAAACATATCTTCTGTGCTATAATTAAACCCTAATAATTAAGCTTATGATACATCATTATTTGTGCTTTGAATCCTGATCACAGCAACACACTCTTCACAGATGTTTTGATCTTTTCTTTCTTTATTGTACAGCAACACTAACTACAATAGGCCAAAGAGAAAACCTCCCCATCATACAAATTAAAAACTCAATGGCAGATCCCCACATGGATTATCAGAGGGAAACACTACAGTATTTGTAAAAACGTGGAGAAAACTGGGGTTCTTCTGGGCCTGTTTTCAAGCTGACTACATAACCCCACTACAAAGTTCAGAAAGGAAACACTGAAGCACATTTTTCCCATTCATTTGTGTGGCAAAAGCAAACCTGTGGCACAGGTCTTTAGTCCAGAAGTACCTATTTTCTGGTTCTGCATAGCATCTTTGCTTTAGTGTCCAACGTTTGCACAAAGAAACAAGAAAGAAACTATGCTGATAAGCCGATGAGGTGTGAAATGTCATCTTTACAGCTGTGGCTAGCAGATGGAGACAACTAATGGAGTTAAGCTACCTACTTTATTCCTGCCTGTTGCTGTTATGGTAGGACAGTTACTTCATCACTTGGGATCCCTTCATCTGTAGGTTATCAAGTCCTGTGATGTAATAATTCTTACCTTATAACATGCTGCCACTCAAGTACAGGAGGTGCATCTGAACTGTATATTTCATTAGAGGACTTTTTTGTTTGGTTGGGTCTTTTTTTTTAACTAATTGAAATGAACTTAGCCTCGCCTTACTTTCTCTTAGATATTTGGCTGAACAGGTTAAACATGTGGATTCCTTTGATGACCAGAGAGGAACTAAAACCTATTTGTTGGTGAGACCTGTGACAATCTCAGCCCTAATCATGGCTGTCAATCAGTTACACTTTTTGAGCTATATGTCAGATAGTCCACATGACTATACTGTGGTCAAGAAATTATGAGCCTACAAAAGTTTGAGTTGATGCTCCTGCCAAAACCCATCTTTCTTTTGTGTGCTTTCCCCAGTGAACTCCCACAATACCAGCTTCTACTGAGTGAAAGGGAGCTCAGTCACAAGCATGCAATTAAGTTTTGAGCTCGGTCCACAATGTGTCTACATGCTCAGTTAACCATGAATCTGAGCCCATCCCAAGACCATCATGACTATGAACTCAAAGATTGACACAAAGGACTCACTCTGAGTTCTGTGCTCCTAACAATGCTCTATGGACAGATAAGGCACAGGCAGCTCCATCCATGAGAAGCCACCTGAAACTGGTAATTGATAAGCATATTTTAGATCTTTTGTTCTCAAGCTACAGAGCTAATAAAAGGTTTTCTTTGAGAAAGCCAGCAAGAACAGAGAGAAATGAAATGCTTTGCAAGAGCTGCTTCCATAACACTTTTGGCTCTTAAGAGTCTCCTAAATGGAACTGAAATATGTGCCACCCATGAAATGACCAAAATAAAACTGTGGAAGGACTCCTCTCACGAGAGTATCATGCCACAGAGTAAAATTCAGGTGGTGGTCTGTCTCTTTCCAGGGCATAGAAGCATGGATGGAATCAAAAACTGAACCTTTTGCCCAAACACACAAAATCTTTCTTTCTACCTCATTATAAATCATGACCTAATCATAAATTCATGACTGCTGTAAAAGACTCGGGCTACAAGCTTTACTGACCCAAACATGACACCTAACAATTCAGGAGGGAACAATCTAGACATCTTGTTTCATTTTCTTTCATGAAGCCAAGAGCCCATATCACTTTCTAGCTCATTTCATCTTTCTTGTCTGCTTCAGCAGTAAACAACCCCCACATGTACACTTGTGGTCCACCAAAATTATATGAAATTTATCTACGTTGAATTTCACAGAGTTTCTAAGGGCAACATTATAACTTGCCACAGAGAGAAATGCGTCATGGTGAGGAAAGAGTGAAATTAACATATATAAATGTGTAATACCCAAGTTATTGCATCTCTGAAATATAAATAGCAATTGAAAAAAAAGAACTGCATTGAACTTCTCAAAGATCTTCTCACAGATCTTCTCATTTTAAATAGCAGGGATTCAGCAAGAGCCCTTTCTTCCTGTATGCTTGTATGACACCACAGGGAGTGAAACAAAATAAAAAGCTATTCAAAATCAGGTTAAAATAGAAGGAATAGAGTTACAGGGGCTGAAAAGGGAGTTTCTAAATATGCATATGTAGGATTTGGAATTTCCTTTCTTTTATTTGGAAAATCTCATAGATGTTCTTTCACTCAGGAATTCAGATGCTAAATCAATCTTCCTGGAAATGCATACAGTTTCTAAGAAAGTACATTTCTTTTATGACTCAAGCACCAAAATTTTTATTAAGAACTTTTTACATTGTATAATCTGTATCTATAAAAAATGTTACCTGTAAACCAGTTTGTTGACATGCTGACAGTAAAAGTTAATGTAAACTTGGGCTGAACACTTGTTAGTTGAATGGCATTAAACCCATGTGAGTAGTTTAATTCACTTTCAAACTGAAGTAAGCAAAAGCAAATTGTGACCACTTGAATTCTGAATAAGGATGTCCAATCAATGATTCAGTAACATTCATCTTCTTTAAATTTGTATTTTTAATTTGAGTTAATGGCCTTGAGAGCCCTCATACAAAGAAGTCTTGAGTCTCTTTGGCTCACTGAAAATTTGTTTTCCAAAGTGGAAAGCTGAGGTAAGTGGACAGAAGTGTTTTTAAAAGGTGATGTTAAAATCTTCTTGAGTATTTGTCATGTGCATACATTGAATGTGCAGCTATAGTAATAGATTAGAATAATTTTAGATAATAGCAAATTAACAGTACCTGAATTTATCAGGAACTTTGTCTGCCAAAGAATTGTAAGATCAAATCAATACATTTTAATGCATATGCTAAGAGATTCAGGTTTGTTCTGGTTATCCATAGACCAAATTCAAGGAGAACTTGATCAGATGAGGGAGGGCAGATAGATTATGGCAGTATGATTTTTTTTCAAACAACTATATAGCAGAAACAACAATGCCCTTATTTCCCACTGGTTTTGTTCCTGCTCCAGCAATGTTCTTGTTCAGAACAAGTTTCTTATTTCAGGTCATGTAAGAACTTGAGAAACTTCCTTTGTGTTTTGCGGTCCAGGTTGTACAAAGAAAGGGGACAGCAGACACTCCCCAGTATGACTGCCACATCTTCTGTCAACCCCCAAGCAGACATATGGGCCCTAATATCCATGACCACCTCTGGAGCTCCCCCCATAGCACAGGAGCCCATTTCAGCCCCCAGGGCTGTTATTCCCCCTGCAGTAAGGCCAACACGTTTCCAGACCTGCTACAGCCCGGTCCTTTTCAGCCATGGGCTATACTAAGTCAGGCCTGGCCCATTCGAATCCAACATCCCATATTCCAGTCCCCATCCCCAGGGAGGTTCCAGGTGCCCAGGGCTGTGGCTGCCTTGGTGCCTGCTCCGCTCTGCATAGGAGCTTCTGCCTCCCAGCCCCTGCACAACAGTGCTCCAACAGTATGGGTGGGATCCAGGCAGCCATGAATAAGGAGCTAGCAACAAGAGGAGTGAATCAGTCTTTCAGGAGATTGAATAACTTGTGAAGGAAAAGGGTAACAACAGTTCTCCTGGACTGCTAATAGGACAGAGCAGTTACAATCTCCCCTTTAATTGGAGAGCAGAAGCTGGAGCTGACTTACAGAAAATGTTAAATCTTATACTGACCTACTATTCCTTCTTGCAATTACTGTGTTTCTACTTGGAGAGTCATGTCTTCATATAATATGGTCAGCCTGCATCCTCATACTGACTTTCAGGAATACATCTGTGTATAAATGGATTCTTGAAAGTATAGAGATATAGGACAAAAACCTCCATGAAATATTTGCGTATGAAGTCAGATTGAATGTTAAGTATGCAGTTCAAGCTCAGTAACAGCTCACACAAACAATGTCTGGAATGTGGTAGGAGTTTTAGCAAACATGTGGATGTCCAGAAAATTCAGATCTATGCACGTGCAATGTATTTATACTGTGCAGAAGGAAATATTTCTTTGTGAAGAGTTGAAGTAATCAGTTGACAGTCATCGATCAATCTTTAAGCAAGGAAGCCAAAAGTGAAAGTTCATTTTTAGTCAATGCCAACCTCTGTCTGAAAAAGAATACACAAAATAACGAGATTAAAAAATAATATCAAATATTCAATAACCTTCTTCTGATGTGAATTTTCTATTTCTTTGTTAGGTAAAATTCTTGATATTTTCAAATCTATAAATACTCCTATGAAAATCCTCTGGTGATATATATTTATTTACAGTCAAAGAATGAAGTATTTCTAAGTCTCGAAGAATCAAACACCATGATTTTATTCATAACAGAAATTTTAATCAATTTTTCCAGCCAGCTCTGGAGCAAACCACCATCATCATGTTTCCTGGATCCCTCTGTGTTCCTTTGCAGAGCATTATGCAGACATGTCCTTGATGACCTTTTGTATGCAAGGGATCTGTATTTTTTCTTTCTTTGCCCACCCTGTATATCTTGTTTTGCCATTTAAAACCTGAACTGAAGTCACCATCAAGTTGATAGATCATCACATTTCTGACTTGATTCTCTATGTTCATGTTAAAGTCATCTGTCTCAGCCAAAGGATTGAGACCATTGTTTTATAGACAGATGTATCTAACTGATCAATAATCTAATCTCATCAGGCCATGAAAAGTATTTAATTGTTCAGTGAATGCCCAAATTCCCTGTCTAATTCAATAAGCTAGCAAATGAGGACACATTAAATTGCTTTCCTTAATGTCTATGTCTATTGACAAGAGATTTCAAGCAAATCTTCACAGAACTATTTTAATGGGTGAATGCTTCAGCCAATGCCTCTGCTGAGTAGTAGAGGTAATCATGGCTTTCTCTTCTATAATTTCTCTCCCCCGCCTGCATGTCTACACAGAATATTTTCTCTGTAAATTTAATAGAAAAATTCTACATTTGTTAGGAAAATACATTTACTACTAATAAACACAAAGCTCTGCAAAGTTGGTGCTCAGGAATTCTGTGTTTCAGCCAGCACCACCATGTACTTTCTGTGGTGCCAGGATACAGTTTCAATAGCTTGCCCATCCACCAGGCCTAACCTAAGGTATGTTTATTTGGTACAGGCATTGTTAGAGGTTCCCTAACTTTTATCTACATGATATAGGTCTGGAGGCTGATCTTGCAACTATCCGATAGAGGCTGCTAAAATTTCCATGTTGTAAGTATATCACATCAGAACCTCGTAGGAACCTGAAGTTGATCCTTCCCCCAGACATTATCGCCCCTCAAATGTCATGGTAAAGCTGGTTTTTTAGAGTAGGTTGCTACCTCCTGCAGGCCAAACAGATTGTGTATGAAGCAAATTGTCCAAGGCACACATGCTTTCACTAGCACAGAAATGTCTCAGTAAACCTCATCCTCTGTGCCAGTTCAGAGACACCAGCTTCATTACAGATTTAGCTAACATTCATCATCACCAGGACGATGTGTAAATTAAATTGGGCAAGACTATCTGTGTATGATATACCTACAACATTATCATCTATAACCATGACATGGTTTTTATAAACATACCATATAATTCAATTTTTTAATTCAGCAATGCCTAAGTAAATAAAATTTAAAAAATGAGGCAAACCTCATTGAAGAAGTCATAGGCAGAGTTATCCATAGGTCCACAGTCATTAAAATACCACCATAGCAACTAATTCATTATCACATTCTAGCAGAAAATCGAACAATGGTTTTTAATCACTCATACATTATATTTGCTGAAGTATCACAACAGGGTCAGATGAAGTCTTTTCAATGCCATGTATTGTTAAAATGTGGTTTATATTTACTTTTTCATGTTAAAGATAATAATGTACCTTCACAATCAGAAGTAACTAAGGCTTTGTAAGGTGAATAGTCTTTTTTGTTAAAAAAGGAATAACTCTTGGCTTTTAAAAGACAGCCCTGAAACTCATCATGTCTTGTCATTCAGGCAGTATGCCTCTGTGCTTTCATGGTTGTGTACAGGTTTGTATCTGCATCATATGTGCTGATAAGATGGTCAAATGCTGCAGGTTTGTGATCTGTAAACATCGGAATCAAGGGCACCACTGCTGCATCCCCTGACTGCTCATGCAATAGAGTGAAGCATAATGGAACAAAGAAGGTCTTAGGAGCTCTGTTTACAATGCCCAGAGTCTAATAAATAACCTGAGAAGGTTAAAAGAAGCAAGCCAGTTTGTTATAATTATTTTGCTTGTATAATTTCTGGCATTCTCAAAGCTTGGTTTTTGCCCTAGAAAGGCATCTACTTATTCCAGCTTCGTACAAATTATTACTCTATGCATGACCTTGTCAGGCAGCCACACTGAGCATTTCATTGTCTTTAGGAAAGCTGTGTTTTAATTCATCCAAATAATTGTTACAAAAGTGGTGCAGGGAAAAAAGAAGATAAAATCCCTGGGTCTGATGCTACATTACCTCAGACTGCAGTGATTTGAAAGATATATAAAGTGGATGTAAGGTAGTCTTAAAATACAGAAATTTCCACTCAAGTAATTGATAAAACAAAAGCTCAAGGCAACAGTGCCATACATATTTGTAAGTCAATCAGAAAACAATGTACTGCATCTCAAAATGGACATCTGAAGTTCCCCCAAAGACGTTACTGCAGTTCTTGTTACATTGTTATGTGGACATGGAATTTTCCACCGTCTTCCCACTTCTGAGCATTTGCCTGAAATGTACAGAATTGTGTATCAAGAGCTTTTTACCCTTTCTCTTCAGCTGATAGTTGTTTCCTCCTTTGTGATAGTGATACCCAAGGATCCTTAACTACTCTCGAAGGACAAGCATTGCAATGATGTTCTGTTTGGATTCATTGCTCCCAGAGAAGTAAAATAATGTCAAATTCAGCCACCTTCCCTAAGTTCAGTTAAGAACATTAGGCAAAGTTTAATGGCAAACCCCCTCCCCCCGCCCCAACCTTTTAACACGCCAAAAGGTCCATCTCTTCATTTGAAAATGAAGATTTAAGAGGAAGCATTGATCCCTGAGGAGCAATTCGGTTGTCTGAATATTGGTATGTGATGAGGTTGGCATGCATTTTTCTTTTCCTTTTTTCTTTTAAGAAAAGAAACCATAAATGATACATTAATCTAACATATATGAGATATGCTTTCCTTTGTTTTGCCATTACTACACAACACTCAAGCTGTGTTTGATTTAGTAAGTTTAGGTCAATAACGTAACTATGAAATAGGGGCCAGGACACCAGTCAGGTCCCAGACTCCAGGTCATTACCGACCAGCTTGTGCTACTGGAGATATACTACCATTAACACCAAAGCTGATCAAAGATAATTCATGTAGGTCTATATGACCTGCTGACACCTTTGAACTATAGAGGAAATGTGCTATTAGAACATGAAGCCACCATGGGAAAAGACTACAGTGAAACTTGATTCATTATATATCCCTTACAACAGTCCATCCAGTACTTTCAGGTATAAAAGTCTTTGGGTTCTGTTTACCCTGCACAGATCTTGCCACTGAAGAAACACCCACTCCACTCTCAGATCAGAATTATGGTTTTCAGGCAACTTAAAAGTAGTACAGAGCAGGCTTCCCAGGGAAGTGGTGGAATCACCACCCCTGGAAGTGTTCAGAAAATATGAGGCCCTTAGTAACATGGTTTAGTGGTGGATTTGTCAGTCCTGGGGTAAAGGTTGGACTTGGTTATCTTAAAGGTCTTTTCCAACCTAGCTGGTTCTCTAATTCTATGATTCTATGATTTTAAGAGGCAACCTTCAATCCTGAAATAACAGCCCTGTCTTAAGAGCCCTAGGTTTACCCAGATTAAATTAAGTGGGGTAGAAAAAATGCTTTAATCATTGTCATTTCAGGTTCATTTAATTTTCATTTTAATTTCTGCGTTCAAAATTAGATGATGTCATCTACCTGGACTTGTGCAAAGCGTTCAACACTGTCCCACACAACATC